>UFQX01000450.1:361649-459203 GCA_900497675.1 Arapaima gigas
GGGGGGGGGGGGGGGGGGGGGGGGGGGGGGGGGGGGGCATTGTGACAGATAGTAGCATCAGTCCAATGAGTAGCCTGTCTTCTCAGTCACAGCGCTCAGGCTGGGAACCTGGGAGAGAAAGTGGAGAGAAAACTTACTCTGTCAAAGTCTTTTGGGCCAGGAGCTTCACTTTGTTTTCTCCAGGAAAAGTCATTCTTTAAACGTTCTCTCTTGTGCGGGTCTGGAATGCCGAGAAGCAGCTGTCTGAACCAAATGCCGGCTGTTACAACCTCACTGCAGCAGTACTCAGCAATCCAGGGAGTGGGCAGAGAGTGAAAGCAGGAGAGAGCCTGCCAGCCATGAGATGGTCTGCCATATGTAAGAGGACAGTATGCAACTAGGGTTAATTTTTTTTAAAAAGGTTTTTTTTATTTTCCAAGTTCTTACATCTGAGTGCCTGCAAGATGACCATCTCAAGGATAAACGCTGCACTTTAGCTGGATTCACACAATACCGCCACACAATGCACGAGTAGCAACAACTGCCTGTAAATGTCACATATCGCAGGAAATTTCCACAAAAACAGAAACAATAAAAACATTTTAGCAAGACAATTGCATTTAGGTTTGTTACAATGGAACACTGTATTAACACTATAAATATGACTAAAATTGTTTTCTGATATACCTCTTGGCAAAGCTGCCTCCTTTAAATCCATGCCTTTCTTGCCTCTCCTGTTTCTTGGCAACCAGGCAGGTGAGTGGACTTGTGGACAAGTCCAGCTCCCTGTTTGCAGTCCAGGTAACTTGCTCATCGCCACACAGCTCTCAGTCTTTTGTCTGTAAGTATCATACGCTTATTTCAGACTCCGCTCTCAATTCCACGCTGCCTTGCCTGAGTTTATCCAGCGCTGGGTGCAGACCAAAAATTCAGGAGGGCAACAGAAGGCGAAAGCAACAAGGACAACACAAAGCCCAATTTGTTAGCTCACAAAAAAAAAACAAAAAAAAACATTTTGACTCCACAAAACAGAACGTGAGAGAAATTTAAGCAAAGCACGACGCATAAAATCAGAGGTGTAAGAAAAAACAAAGGGATACAAATATTACCAAATTTTAAAATGCACGCGCATCAAAGTGTACACACATCAAAGGGATCATTAAATCCAATGAATGTAGAGCATGTGAGCGGCGATTCTGAATGTTTTATGTGAGCATCGCCGTCCTCACCGATCAGAGAAATCCAAAGTGCGTCACAAGAGTCAGAATTGCCATGAATATTGTATGCGCTGCGAGAGGGAATGATCAGGCCTTCTTAAAGTGCAGAGCTACAGCGTCGCTCCAACACCAGGCTGAGCCAGGACACCTTCTTGATGATGAAAGTGCTCCCTGCCTACAAAAAGAAACATATTAAAAAAAAAAAAACTGCCCTGTGGCTTCATCTGATACGTGTTTGCACACTTTTGATGGAGAAGCATCTGCTGTATGAGGAGAGCAGTGTGGAGAGGAAAGGGCAGTGTTCTGGTTTTACACAGCAGCAGGAAGCCTGTGCTGCATTACCAAGAGAGGGGAGGGAAAAAAAAATCACTTAACTGTTTCTGAAGGATGCGGTGCTTATGTAACTGTAGTGGAAAGGGGGAGAGGTGCTGCTGCTTGTGTTTGGCGCCTGCCCTGCCCCCTTCCGTAGCTCCCTTGGGTGATGGGTCTGCCTGGTTTGGAGAGCCTCCGTGAGAAGGATGAGCAGCTGATCGGGTGGAGCTGGGGAGGGGCTGTCTGTGTCATGCACCTTTCAACCACTCGGAGAAAGCAGCCCATCTGACTGGGGTCGACACAGTCCTCTTCTACACGAGCACAGGAGCTGAGGTGTGTTTCCACTAGACCCTCCTGATTTCGTTTACACCGACATCAATTGCTGCAACAAAAAGGAGGGGCACAACCCCCCCCCTGAACACTCTGCATGTTGAATCTTCACAGTACATTGGCTTTATTATGCTTTAATGTAGTACAGCAAGACTCACCGTAAATCAATTGGAACAAGAGAACGACTGAGGCATTTCACAGCTGTGACTGTGTCACAGAAGACCTGAGCAAAGAGGAAGTTTGCTGTGGATTTGCCTTTTAATAAAATTGCAGAAAACGCCTTCAAATCTCAAATATAAAAATGAATATAACAAAAATACAGACATACAGACACTGTGTCCTGCCTGGATGCAGACTCCATTTCAGGGTTTCACATGTCCGTACACACACACACACACACACACACACACACACACACACACACACGAGGCTGACTGATGGTGATGGGGATTGGGGTTGTGCAGGTTGCAGAACTTCTGTGTCACACACTGCATATCCTTGCGTTGGGTAACTGGGTCTGAAACAGAGACAGAGGCAGAGAGATCTGTCAGCTGCGCCCATCGGGTTTGAAAGGCAGTCAGCTTCACACGTCAGGTCTGAAACAGTGGAAAAGTAGGAGGGAGGGCTGAGAGAAAGAGCAAAGGCATGGCTTTGAAACCCACATCTTGAAAGTTATCCTTTCACGGAGCAGGAAACGGGAGAACTTCAGTCTCTGACACTGACCACTCGTTCTGACAGACGGCTTCCTCCGCCCCCCCCCCCCCCCCCCCCCCCCCCCCCCCCCCCCCCCCCCCCCCCCCCCCCCCCCCCCCCCCCCCCCCCCCCCCCCCNCCCCCCCCCAAGACTTGGGCACAGCGCAGCCACCAACTGTCGACGCCATCCCCTACCTGCGTCACCGTGACGGCAGCTTTCCCGGGCTCCTAAGGAGCCGCTTCCGGAACACGAGTGTGATTGTCAGTCTCCCGACACAGCGGCCCCTGGCCCTGCGCCACCACAACTCTGCTGCCATGTTCATTTGTAATTTCACATTTGCTCAGGATGATGACACAGCCATATGTCCCCTGGCAGCAGGAGGCCACGGACGCAACGTTTCCATTTTGATGCATTTAGCGTTCAATATGTAGCAGGAAGCTGCAGTACAAACTTCTGCATGCGATTTACAAAGGGGCAGCGCAGTGTTCACCTCAAACAATCATGCATGGGGTACACACAGCAAAAAACGACATCTGGCAACAGGATTTACGAGGCTGTTTGTAAGTGTGCTCCTTCACATCCACATTCCTCACATCACATAACTGAGAAGACCACATCAGTTCGCTAAAAGTCCAACGTATGCGTCACTCATCGGGCCGGTGTCATACTTGTGGGAATGGCAGCTACCTCCTCACACCTGGAACACCAGTTGTCCCATTTGTGTGTTCTGCTTGATGAGTTTTACATTTCTGCAAAGTTCTGATGTATGATTAAACGGATATCCGTCTGAAATCACTGCAAGAGAGTGCGAAAACCAATCTGCCACCGTACCCAGGGTGGTCCCCAGGAGTGGTCCCTGGCACAGGCTCAGGGTACAGCAGCCATGGTTCCTCTCAACTCCTTATCAGTAGATCATGGTCACCCAAGGACACACTCCATCAAACACAGCATAAATCGCCACTGATTCCGCATTTGGCATCACAAGTTGGGCTGTCTTGCCACACGCAACTAGAATGAACCCGACCGTTTCACCCACAGTTGCTCCCTGTTTGACAGGGACAGTGCTGCACACTTTAGGTAAGAATCCAAAGACAAACCACTACTAGACCAGTGTAGCTGGTTTGCATGAGGGGCACAAAGGGACAAGGTGAAGATTACCTTCTTAAAGATTATTTCTCATAAAATCATGGTCTGTTCCATGTTCTAGGAAAAGGACCTTCTGCAGTGTTGGCTGGATCATTAGTGCAGACCCTGGAACCTCTGAAAGAGCTTGAGAGGGAAAGACGACAGACCATGACGAACCTCATATCATTAAGACTTGTCTGACTTACAAAACAAGGCTTCGAGTGACTGTAGGAGATGGATTATGGGATTAAAGTTTCCTTTGCCATTCATTCACCCCAATCAGTGACAAAGTGCTAAGCTGTCCTACGTACACTCCAACACACACACACACACACACACACACACACACACACACACACCATCATGCATGCTTACTGTCACAAACTACGTCCTCTTCCTATGGCTCTCGTACCAAACACACACACCTGTTGAAGCGCAGCATTTCTTGCTCCCTGAGCAAGTTCAGGTTCTGAAAATGAACCAAGAAACAATAAGCAATTCTGAGCGCATCTTAGCAAGCCAAGGGTTACCCCAAGTCATGCCTGGATCTGCACGATCAGACCTACATTCCAGCACACCTGAGGATTCTACAAGACTTTTGCTTCTCAGCATTCCTTGAGCCACCTGCTTCAGACTCTGAAAGGACAAACAGCTGCAGATGTCGCCAGCTAAGCTGCCCTGGTGATGGGGGAGTAAGGATTAACAATTAGCTATGAGTCACACAAAGACGTGGAGGTGAGAGTCCGACGACCCCCAGTAAAGTGTGCTGCAGAGCAGGGATACTCTCTCCCATCCCACACTGACCCCTCAGCCCACAGTGTTTCAGTATGTATCTAAGCCTCCACTTTATTGTATTATTTTAAATTATTATTACATTGCTAAGTCAAATGCATTTACAATGTTGCTCAGTCACACAATTTAAGTTCAAGTGCCTCTCTTTAAGGGGTTCAACAGGGCTTATGCCATAAAACCATTGAAACATCGGCAGAAAGCAGCAGTCAACCATTATCGCAGCCAACTTGACTGCAGCCACCACTAGGAGATGACAAAACTTCAACTAAAGCCTCTGAAGCCAACATATGATCCCTGACTCTGGAACAAAGCAAAGATAATTTGCTTAGGCTCCAGGTTACAGATTCAACAGTGTAGACACTGATGTCTTGTGGAAGGACACTGATACCATAAAGAAGTCAATTTTCTTTTTCTTTTCATTAGTCTTTCTTTCACTCACACACACACACACACACACACACACACACACACACACACACACACAGTGATCTCCCCCAGCTTCTGCTTTTAATCCAATAAATGATACCTAACATTACCTTTTTTCAAACCTGACCACTTTTATGAAAAAGCACTGTGTTTTGTGGGGACATCCCGACAAGGTGCACTTTCCGAGGTTTACTGTTCTCGTGGGGACATTTTCTTAGTCTCACATACACAAATGCAGACGCACTAGCTCATCTGGCAACCAGGCAGTGGACAAATAAGACAGGATTGTTTTTATGTGGATTTACCTCAATCAATCTGCTGGCCTTTTCGGCTGAGAAATAATCTTTCATGAGACCCCCCCCACCCACAGTGTAGATACCTTGATGAAAATGTTGAAACGCTGGCTTCTGTCCAGGCCTTGCTGGAAAAAGAAGCCAGAACAAGGGTGTAATAACCACGAGAGGAACCGAAGTGGTCAGAGGACAGATGGCCTTCCTTGGTGGGGGAGGGGGGGGCTAGGGAGCAAAAGCAGCCACAGAACAAACAGGGGGAGCGATGCACGGGTCTCGGCTCCAGCCGCTCTAGTCCCTCGAGGCAACGCTCCCCCTCAACCGCAAGGTGCTCTCAGCTGCAGCTGGGCCCACTTCCTGATCTGCCTTTTTCCGTCTCTCCAGATCAGGAGTCTCTGCACGTGGTGTTGTGTTGTGGCCCACTTTCGGCGTGTGGGCCGAGGGTTATGGCACACACAGCATTACATCACACTGTATTGTTTTGCTGCAGAGCAGAAGGCTTTTTCTCCAAAGCAGCTTACATAGCTTCCAATTTTACACTTTCATCTATCTGCACAGCTGGATGTATTACAGGAGCTTTGCAGGTCGAATGCTTTGCAGTTGGGCCCAACAATGGAGCAGAGCTCACTTTGAACCTGTAAACATTAGGTGAAAACAACACTGACATTTTTTAGCGATGCCGTGTTGTCGGCCATTGAAAATGGGATCTACTGCTACTTTCTTCTGAATGATATGCAGGTTTGAGCTTTGAAAAGATGAAATGCATCACTTTTAAGTCTGCAAATTAATTAAGAGCCTGTCTGTGAAATGCTTGTCTTTGCAGCAAACGCAGGGATTTTTACATTTTAAAGGCTAGTTATGCAGCATTACCAGACAGGGTATGATGCCGCACGGAAAACACTTGAGCGGACTTGCTTGGATGTTTATCCTGGGGCAAGAACAAGCATGGAAGCCAGCATGAGGGACATACTCATGCCTGCGCAGGAGAAATGGTGCAGAGCAGGACCTGCTCCAGACTACAAACAGGAGACGCGCTGCAGTTCACCACCAGCACCAGTTGAGCTTCTTGTTATTGTTTTTTCATGCCTGGAGCAGTGGGATAGGGTTCCTCTTGTTCACAGCACGAAGAAGCCTTATTGAGTCTGATCACTGCTGAACGAGGCTGGTTTAACACATTGTGGAGCACTTACGGAGGCAGGGAGTCAGGGAACTGCTGCAGCAATATGAGACACCTGCTCGTGCTCAAAGGCAGACGTCTTTCCCTGGACGTCTTACCCAGTGGTGGTATGAAAGCCATGATGACTGCAGGTTTTCACCAAGCTGCACCACTCATATTATATCATATCAGCCGTAGTCTGAACAGAAAATAACATTAGGAGGCAGCTGATGTGAAGCAGCCCAGTCAAAGAATTATTCACATCTGAAAAAGCTGGATGATTTTATTTTCAATCAAAACAGTAACTTGAATTAAATAAACCGAGGATGAACAACGCTCACATGCTACAGTGTACGTGTAATTCTGTGTTATGCAATATATTCAAATTAAAAACTTCCCTCGGGGGGGAAACTGTGGCTTCTGTTTGGGGAGAGGTCACAACAGGTCACACTCCCCCTCCTCGGAACCGGTCTTACAACAGCACGTGACACATTGCGCACGGTCGCATTTGTACGATGCTTAACCGCTAATTTAAATCATCGACAAAAAATTGCTTACATGTTTGCTAAAACAGTGAAGATCACAAATATTCCACCATGTGTCAAAACCTCTGGTCGTGCGCCAAGATGAATGATTTCATTTGACTGTGGGGGCAGCAAATGTTTTGCGGAGATCAAACATAGATAAAAAAACCTTTTAGGTTTTTGACATGAGATGCATGCAGTACTTTGACTCTAAAAGTTGATTTTAAACAATCCCTGTAAGGAAGGTACGGCTACCTGGAGATGTTTACTTTTCAAGACAGTACAAAGTTATGATTTAAACTGCAACTGACTTGGTTTTTCAAAATTGTGTCCAGCAAACCCTACACTGGACATACTGAAATTCCCAACAAATTCTCTCATTTCCAGTACAGTATTCCACCTCGCCTGCTGCTTGCCTGCCAACACAGGCCATAAAAGCTTTCCAAACTCTGGCTGTATTTCTGTACAGCAACAAAATTCATCGTCACACGTATGACAGTATCCAACACGTATCACACGAAGGAAAGCAGCTCAAAACAGCCACGGGGCCCCTGACTCCCATTGTTTCGAGTCAGGGTTGAAGTCATTCAGCAGTAATGGACATCTGCTGTGGGGCGCTGAGATTCACCACGTGTAGAACCCATAAGCCAGTCAGTAGTAAGTCCTTGAGTAGCTCAGAAAAGGTCATGACCAATCTTTCCCACCCGCCACCTCCCCCTAAGAGTCTATCTCCAGCCAGCCTCCACAAACATGTCTGCCAGCCATCTGACAGTCCACGCAACAGCAATGCAGCAGATGTTCCGTGTCATCCCCAATGTTCGTCGTATTCTTTCAATCCAAAGCTGCTTACTTATTGTCATCATTATTGTCTGTCCTTTTTGAAGCCAGGGGACATATACAAAATAACAGACAGACATGTGATGTTTCATTCTTACAGCCAAATCAAACTGCACATAAATCTCTCAACAGAGAAAATGTTTATAAACAGCTTTGGTACTATGAATTTCTGCCGCCTTCACTCTAATCATATACCATTCCTTAGTCAGAAGACATTCAATTTTATTTCCTTCTGAGATGCAGTCTCGCTGAAGCTGGAATTAACGCATTACGCGTGTGTCAGCTTTCCACTGCGTGAGGTGTTGACACAGGACAGTAGGTGCATCGATTTCTCTCCGAGACGCACGAAAACACAGGCTGGGACTCTTCTTGTAAATCACGCTGTGACACGGTCAAGACGGCACAGCAGCCTGTGAGCACAAAAGCAAGCGCCTCGCCCCACGTCAGAAGAGGGGGAAAAAAAAGTCTGGGTCTGGTCTGGTTTTCGTGGATGTTGTGTGCACTGTTGAAGTGAGGTCGACGTAGTCTACCTGGCTGTGGGATACAAAGCCTGAGATGGAACCTCGGCTTATCTCGCACACTGCGGATGAGAAAACAGGTCTTTTGCCTTTAGCATTGGCAGCTAGGTTGACTATCGAAGCATCGTGCTCTGACTGCGTCAACAATGACGCCGATACTGACGCCAAGTACTCATCCAGCGCTCACTGCTTCTGTACCCCAACCTCACGCTGCCAGGAAGATTCATTTTCACATACGGGAGAGCCACATTGGCTGGCCGACAGGAGAGAGACAGTAGGTAATGGGTTGCTAGGGACAACACTATGGGATTTCAGCCAAAGAAAAGGTACACCTTAGGTGTAAAATGGCATAAAGGCTAGGCCAAGTGGGATCCTCTCAATCTGAGCTGGTCGTACTAATCCTTCCTTGGGAAGCGAAAATCCCATTACCTTTCGCAGCTCTAATACTGGTCTAGCGTCAGTGCTCACTGCAATACTTATGTCCTCACCCCACCCCAAGCCCCGACTCTAGCCCTCATCAAAGGCCACAAGACCTTTGTCCTCAGGACACCTTGTAAGCTTGGCTGGGAGTCCAGCACCGTGCTCTTCTCCCAATGCTTCCGTCATCCCAGTGTGAAACCCAGGGCTCTAATTCCCGCTAATCCCGAGTTCAGCTCAGGTGATGTATGGCTACACCACCCGAAATGCAAGCAATCCCTAAATGATTTGACTGGGAGTACAATGTCCCTCCGTGTTATATTCAGATCTGTCCGTTTCACATAGCTGATTTTTTAAACCGTTAATGTAAATACACTGGAAAGTTTAAAAAGTGTGCTGCTGTGACTGACTTTATGCACTTTGCGTTTTATTGACAATATTTAATAAAGGTCAATGTACTGTATACTGTATAAATTCAGGTAAAATTCCTTGCCTGTAGGTACAAAAAAAAGAAATCACTGCGTAAGGATTCTATTATGTAGTTACAGAATTGCAACACCAGGCACTGAAAGAGTCTTACAGTAATTTAGGAAAAGGAATGCAGATGTCCTTGGGTAGCTTGACTTGAGTAAGCCTCTGGAAATGTCGCACAGTTGCGCTTCATAAGTGATCCCAAAGGGATCGAGAATGAGAGTGATGAAATCTGCAGAGGAGAAAACCTGAAATGGCTCCAAGTTGCTGTGCAGCCAGAAGTTCATCCCGCAAACTGGCTGCTTTAATTGCTGCCAAAGGTTTTTCCAACAAATTTCAGATTCAAGGGTCTGAATATTTATGCAGTCAACATATTTCAGTTTGTTCTTTTTAGCTGCAACATATCACAGCAACAACTAATCTTACTCTTAACAAATATTCAGTTTGAGTACTTAGGTTTTGAATAAAATATTACGTTTATGAAAAGGGGTGTGCATCATCTGATGATGTATCAAAATGTGACACCACAGGAACAGTCGGAATACTTCTGCACGGCACGGCACTTCTTCCGTACCGATGAAGCCTTTTGAGGGGAGCTCTTGACATTCTGCTAAACTATACATTAAGCCAATGGAAAGACCTTCACCGCAAAGGGCTCATTACTTAAGTTTGTTCCATCAAAGTTTTCATGAGACCAAGCCATTTGCTACCAGAACGGTGAGGTCAAATAAGTGACAGAATGAACACACGTCACTCTGGGATTGATATAATATCCAAAACGCATCTACCATTCCATGCTTACGGCCCAAATTAAAGGCTGAAAATATCCCTCTGTGTGTGTGTGTGTGTGTGTGTGTGTGTGTGTGTGTGTCCCCGTCGCCTGTGAAGTGTGTACTAAGGGATGCCGCAAAAGTGCAGGTTTTCTTTATACATTAATTTCGCCGACGTGTACTCTGAAAACATGATATTGAAAGAAAATCAAACAACAAATACAATAAAACACAACCTGTTTTGTGGTGAAAATTAATTCAAATACATAATGCAAATTAGAATATAACCCAAACACTGAGTTGGAAAACAGTGTGTATTTGGTTAGGTAAAACAGGCCTTTGTCAAAAGATAAATCAATTACTAACTGACAATTTTGCATAGAGAGTAGGTTCTGTGTAGAGAAGCTCATTTATCTTCTGCTACTGCAGTCCAGAGGTGAGTCACACTTCCTCACCTGTTTGTGGGGTTGTGAGAATCACTGGGCTCACAGAAGGGGTTTGCTTTGAGCGATCCAGCCTAAGACACTCATGGTATACTCCAGCCAGAAGGAACTTTAAGAACAAGCTGCTTTGATCTAAGGATCACATGGACATTTATCCTTGCCAGAATAAATAATAGTGCAATCCACATGCCACCTCACTCCTCTGTAAAATTCTCCTCATAAATTTAATGTGCTAAAAGGTGCACTTGAGCGACCTTGTCCAATTAGTCATTACATTTCCCCCTTTCCACTTAATCTACCTTAAAGTATATGAAAGTACAGGGCGTCTACATAATTGCTTTCAGAGCACAGCTTTCAATAAATTTTGAAATTCAAAACCTAAAATACAGAAAAACAGCAAGGCTCTGTAATCGCTTTTTGATTGTGAGCGAAAACAGCAGGAAATCAAACCTGCCCCCTGCAGAGACAATGACCTGTAGATAAGCAGGAGGAATTGGCAAATTTTCTTTATCCGCCATTAGGTTTCCACTGACTCTAGCAGCAGCACTGCTCCCTCAGGACGCCTGGTCTGCCTGGGAGCGGGTGAGACCCTGGCTTAATCTGTGTGGACTGTACGTGTTCTCCCTGTCTCTGTGTGGGTTTTCTCCAGGTGCTCTGGTTTCCTCCCACAGTCCAAAGACACATGCTTCAGGTTAATTGGTCACTCTAATTTGCCTGTAGTCTGTGTGTGTGGCCACCCTGCGATGGACTGGTGCCCCATCTAGGCTCTAGTTCCATAGCCTAGCGACCAGCGATCCTAGGAAGGCTCCAGTCCATCGCGACCCTGACCAGGACAAGCGGTTAACGACAATGGATGGATGGATGGATGGATGGATGGATGGATGACTGTTGCCATACTGCAGAAGAGAGCCTTGCTGTTACATAAGTTATCCTGTATCCAGTGTCACTGCCAACCTGACTGCGATGCCCAGAGCTTAACTGCAGAGACATAAACAATGGGTCAAATCTTGTCTTATGTCTGCCTTGTTTAATCTCCATAATGTCTCACTTCTGCAGAGGATTTATGCTTAACACCCTCCCAATCACTTATGGGAATGGGCAGTTGCGTAACAGTCATCGACAGAAGTGATCGTGAACATGACAAGTCACGGTGACTTAACTGGACACGTAAGGTCATTTGCCTGTGGAACTGGTCCAGTGCTCATGTGAGTGGGTGTAATCCCAGCATGTGTAACCGTCACGTTCCATTTGCGAGGGGCTAGGGGTGGACGTAATACTCTCACTGTACTCCCAAACAACAGGAAGGCACGTGGCTTACAGATGTTTTGCCAACCTACCTTCTCAGTGTTACTAGGCCATGACTGAACTGAAGCGTGATCAGTACAGACAGACCACACTTAGGATAACCGAGCACATGTTTACATATAGTGACAAAAGCAGGTTTTATGTTGGGAAAGTCAGCAAAAATGGAGAATGCTCTCTCTCCAACAACACACACTACAGTGTTGAGACTGTGGAAGCACATGATACATCACAAACCAACTCTGCCTTACTCAGCTCATCTCAGGACACCAAGAATGGATGATAAGCAGGTGGGAGCCCTCCAGCCAACGAGAATTATCATTTCTTATGAGTTTCTAAGGAAGTTCTTTATATACTAACCACTTGGTGACCTAACAAACAGGACAACCAGTGAATAACAAAACAGACTTCACGGTTCGCGTATCTATTCTAATGCTTCCCTCGCACGAAACAAAATTCCTCAATGTTTAGAAAACAAAAAAACAAGCAGTTACGGGGCTCAAGGCAAAGTTCAGTTCCAACAGAAGTTTGATACATGTTAAATCAATCAATCAACCCCCCACAAGATTAAGTTATTGATCTTCAGCTAAGGTGAGGACAGGTCATCGTGCCTGCTGACATCTCTCTATCTGTCCTGTCGATAAGTGGCGTAGGGTTGTATCTGGCTCAGCTTTACACAATCTCCACAGACACACACATTCACAAAAAATAAACTCTCACACACATATCCACTCACCCCCCCCCCCCCCCCCCCCCACACACACACACACACACACACACACACACACACACACACACACACACACACACNCCCCCCCCCCCCCCCCCCCCCCCCAAGGAAAGTGTAGCGGGGAACAGGAGCTCTTTCTAAATGAGAGCTTTAGAAACACCCTTTATGGGCACACACAGTAACATGCTCATACACACCCACACACAAATAATGTTATGTGCCGTAGTCAGCGGATTCCGCAATCCAAATGAGCCCACAGCTGCTTTGCAATGCAGGTCAGGGTATTACCAGCATATAGACTATGTAAGATATTTCACTGTGGGACAAAAAAAAAAAAAATCCCATAAACATTTGCAATATTTTTACATTTTCTCTGCAGCCAGACCTTGGCAAACATATCTTTTCTGGACTGGGCTGCTCTGCTTTAACATTAATAAATAATATTGTGTAGGGGGAAGCCACCATTCTGTGTGAGAGTGAATTCATCATGGCCTCTGGGCTGTCACCGGTGAGAAGCTTGTGTATGAAAATACGTGGTGCCAAAAGGTTGCAGATAAGCCTGTAGTGGGGACTTGCACGCCACCCGAGGGCTGCACCTACACGGTCTTGACTCCATCTTGCTATCCGCTGTCTGCAGAAGAACACTTCTCTAGGCTTGACCAGGAAGAAATATGTGCAGGGCAGATGCACAGCTGTCGTCCAGATGCCACACATGAACATGAAGAGGCTTTACCATCAGCCATCTTCTGCATCCATAAGAACAAAGATTTTCATGGATATTGAATAAAAATGTACTGACCGTACAAGCATAAATGAATAAAATAGCAACACGATTCCTTTACAAAACATAAAATTAAACAATTATCTTCTGCTGTAAAAAACCTTTTAAAATATATAACACATTTGCTTCTTAATGCAAACAACTGTTCTCATAATGAGCAACAAGTCTTTTTCTATAATGTATTTTTTATGCATTTCCGCTTTAAGACTCTACAATGAACAGCTATAACACTGAAGAAATTTTCCCTGAAATGCCTCCACCTTCCCACACCAACCAACAATTCCTCCTGAAGTGCTGGTACACGATTTATTCACATTGGATTATATATAAAAGCGCATGCGTACAGGCATCGGTTGTTAAAGGAAATGGCTGTTGTGAGAATAGCTGTTCGGTCGAGAAATGACTGTTGTGTGTGTGTGTGTGTGTGTGTGTGTGTGTGTGTGTGAGAGAGAGACGCCTGGTTAATAACTTTTAAAGCAGACCATGCAGCGAAGTCTCTTAAGGAAATGTAAAAGTGTGGGAAGTCCTCTGGCAGTTCAATCTTGCATCAGTGTCTTGGTGCCCATATACAACAGATAACCAGAATTAATCCAGTAAAACACCCCTTCTACCGGGTTACATGAAACCCTGCATGCAAAGACATGAAATAACAGGTTGTAATCGGAGCGCGTGACCGTCCAGCCAGCATCGGAACAAAGCAAAGGAGGTCTAATCTTCTCACTTCAATTTACATTTTTTTATCACAGGGTTTTGGGTTGTTTTATAACAGCACACGTCCTTGGAAGTGCATTACATAACCAGCGCTGTCTGTATTCTTTGAAGCCGTTCTTGCAACATTCTGCTCCGAGCATCAAGAAACATCCTCCCATTGTGGCCCCAGATCACTTGCTTTGTGTACACAAGAGTGCCACAGATCGAGCCCGCCTTTTCAAGAAAGCGCTCCCTGCAATCTACTACAAAGGAGAAGTAAATACAAAGAAGCATAAATGGACTGGGTCGTAAAGCTCCTTTGCAGCAACTGAATCCGTGTATCAGCGTGATCAGAGCTCTCAGCGATCTACAGTATCAGGACTGAACAACAGGAGACTGGAAAATCCTACTCCCTCCTTCAACAAAATCCCAGCGGAATAGACAGACACATAGAAAATCCTTTGTTAAGCTCCCACACTTTCTGTGCTATTTTGGGGACAGGCTGATGACAGAAAGAGGAGTCGGGGGTAGCCCCCAAATCACAATTAAGGCTACTTAATAGATGGAAATTCATCAAATATAGTGAGACCTGCAGCAAGGTCGTCTGACCACGCTGGTCCGGCAAGCCCCGTATTATTCATTATTTAAAAAAGCCTTTTTAAAAGGAGGCTTCAATAGACGGAGATCTGACCTGCTTTAGTAGTGCTGCTGCCATCACACAGTGTTAAACGCTGCTGACTGATGGGGCTTTGGAGATGATAATGAGTGACATGGCACAACAGCACGGCCCCAACAGAACGTCTGACACCCCCTCCCCACAGCTCCCCCACCCCAGGAGGTCTCTCTACAAAAAGCGTTGCATCACAGCATAGGGAACTCTGCAGCTGGTGAGGTAATCGCCATCCCTCCAGATACCTGAGCGTGCCGCAGGGGGGAGAGGGTGGTGTGCCCTGTCTCCACAAACAAGGAACAAACACTGAGGGAACATGGGAGGACGCATCCAGCTGTCCCCGAGGCTTATGATGAACACGGCTTTAACCCAAAAGGTCAACTGTGAGGAAAACATCCTTCGACTCATAGCGCATTTTGTAGCGCCGCCTAAGAGAACTGTCCAACGTACCTTAAACAAAATCATCAGATAGGTACATTAAATAACATCATCGTGTTCAAGCACATCACTGCCAAGCTTTATTGAGGAGAAACAATACAAGTGAACTGCATCACCTAACAACCAGCGATCTGAGTGTGGAAATATTTTGCCGTTTCCATACAGCATAATGACAGCTTCCTGTATAACTTTCTGGGTGCACTAAGCGCCGGGCTATTTTGAGTTCAGGGGAATACGGAACCAGTCACGTGACCGGTTCAAACAAAAGGATGGCACCATTCCTTCAGGAGGTCTACTGGATTATGGGTGATTCAGAGTACTTAAAACAGATGACTGTAGATACTTATTTTAGCCAGTGAGTGGAGGGGCTGCATTTTCTCATTTTTTAGATCAAAAAATTCAGTGACAGAAGTAAGGTTAAAAATAAAAGTCGGCTACCGCCGTTTCTGGCGAGGTGTCAGTAGGATGCTCTGGGCAGGTGAACACCTGAGGCCTTCTCACACTCGTCGACAACTGCCACCTGGTGCTCAGCTACACAGCGGATAAGCCCAGCTTCTAGACCACCTCCCACCACAGCCACCCTGGTGCAGAATGTGCCACACAGATAAAGCGTTAACGCGGACAAACGTAAGCAGTATAGTGGGCAGACAAAGGCTGCTGGAATGTGGTGGGTTGAAAATGTACATATGGACCACAGATTGCTGCCAGTGTATTGGCTGAAACAGCCACTGGAAAGATAAGTTAAAAGAAATGTTCAACCAAGAAAAGGTCTTGATTGCACCTACTAGAGGAGATGGTCCCTCAGGAGCTCAGCAATTACGGGCAGAGACCGCTGAGGACGGACACAGGTTAAGGTGGGATCAGAAACACCCAAAATGGTGTAATTAATGAGCGAGAATTTGTCAAGAAGCTGAATGAAAACCAATTATGAAATCCTAACAAGAGGTTTGACCTGGACAGCCTGTAACTGAAGATTCAGGAGGTATCATTATTTTTCATCCAAAATGATGTTTCATTGCAGTAAATGAGAATATTGATTTGACCTGAATGGCCAAAAAAAAAAACAAAAAAAAAAACTGATTTTCCAGTGTAAAGTAGGTGCCGGTATGTGAGCTCAGTACCGGCAGCAGTAGCAACCATACAAAAGCTCTTCTTTTACTGCTGTGGTACTGCCCTGGATATTACATAGGCATAGAATGTGTCCAAATGCCAGTCTTTGTAACCTCTCCACCTCAAGCGCTATCTAGCTCTGTAGAAGAAAGTGCATTTGTCTCCTAGGCTGCAGACATGTCAGTCAGACAGTACTGCGATATACGGAGTGACAGTGTACCAGGTGACTCACGTCATGGATGGAGAACATTGTTGGGCCATGCAGAGGAGAAGGGTCATTACCAGATCAACCAACCAGGAGATGGAAATTTAACAGCATTACAGAACCACAGCCTTGGTTTGGGGGATGCCAAGCTTCATTTTCCTACATTTATACACGAACAGCGTTCCCTTCAGCAACTGTGCAGCGCAGCAAACCACGGTGCAGGCCATGTGTGCAACAAACTCTGCGAACATCTTCTGGATGTTCTGGATTTGTGAAATGCCTGAATGTGCTGGGTTTGAGGAGGAGACACTGGATGTTTTTGGCTGAACTTCCAGGTTTTAAAATGCATCTCTATAGTTATTAATTAATACTCTTAATAAGTGTCTTCAATGCGGTGTTTCACTGTTCCAGTTACACACGTCTGGAGCGTTTTTCAAAGCGCCGAGTCCTGGTGTGGGTGTCAATGTGTGCATGGCATGGGCGAGGACAGGCTGTTCACAGTCAGCTCTGCATTGTAATGGCCCTTCTATTTTGCCTTTTCTATGTCTCCTCAACAGTTATTTATAAAATAAGTTCCAATGTTGCACAAATTTACTAAACCGACATTAAGCATTTACTATTTTTAAGTTAACGTGAATTAGTGCCCAGATAGGCACAGACTGGAGCCGGTGCTGACGGAAGACAAATGTTTTCTTGTCAGAAGTACACAGGAATTTTACTGCAAGAGGAGGTAAAGTGGCAAAGAGAAATCTGCAGCCCATCAGGCATAGAAGGGATGCGATAAGCATCCCTGAACTGCTCTTAAATTATTCAGTGTGGCGCTGAATTCACAACATATCCCTGACTCCTGGAAGTAATTCTCATATCCCTTTATAATCCCTACACAATATAAATCATCGAGACAATTTGAACTCCAATAATTGCATTTTGTAAAAAAGTGATTGGAGATGGTAATTTGGAACATCGCAGAGACCACGGAGGAATATTCCTTAACAAGCCGAGTCTCTTCGGAAGTGGCGGGCTCTCAAGGGACTGTACTCAAGGCGACATCACCACCTTGCAAATGTTTGAAGAAATTTAAAATAAAATCTATTGTGCCATCAAAAAGATGTATGGCATGCAGGTGAGAAACAGGCCAGTGTAATATTACCCAAAAAGCAAGGCACAATTTTCTGGTCCACTTCAAATTAGAGTAGATGTTCTGCCAAAAATGAGTCTGTTATTTAGAGTGAACTCCGTGGCAGGTCCAGTGAGCAGGCTTTCTAGAAGCAGCCACTGGAAAACAGTAAGAGAGTCCAGAGGGCAGATAAGGTTGCATGGAGCATGCTGTTGTGGTTCCCAATGCTCAGGGATGGACAGATCAGTGGTCACCGCATGGTAGTGACAGGAGTAAATACAGGAGCGGGGAAAGAGGAAGCCAAGTACTTGTGTCATTCTAGAGGGTCTTTTCTTCAAAGACGCTCCAGTAATGACCTGCAGCTCCCCACTGAACCAATCAGCGCAACTCAGTGAGATGCCCCGATAAACACATTTCCTGACATTTTCATGACATTTGCTTGTTTGGAAAGGACAGTAAAATATGTATATCGCCACAAAGTTAATTAGAAACACCTTCAGCCCTTTCTGGTGCCTTATTGGAAGGTTAATGGCCAACTGTGCTTTTTTCCTTCCTTCCTGAAGTTAGGGGAGGAACCAGAGGCTGTGGAGATGGCCAGCTTCAGGCAATAACCTCTGCTTTCAAAATCCACAGCCACTGGTAAACAAGCTGGGAATGGAGGTGTTTTAGCACAACTCCCAATTCTGTACCAGCGAAGGAGGAGGACAGAAGCAGAAGCTCATGGTTATTCGTGTTTGAGGCCAGGAAACAGAACACCCCCCTCCAAAAAAAAAAAAAACTGTCAGTCACAGAGTAACAGATGGGTTTCCTCCAGCTCACGTAAATTTTTCCTTAGAGTCTTTTTCTCCATCTCTCAACTCCGACCTGTGGAACCCCTGCATCCCTGTAACTCTGAGCCCTTCATCTCATCTCCTGCTGTTTTTTCTTTTATCTCCCCCTCTCCTATCTGCTTCATATCTCTAGCAAGGAGAGTGAACCCTATTTATTCCAGAACTGGCAATGCTCCTCCTGCAGTCAGACTGTGTCCATATAAAACCCATTATACACAAAAAGTTGGAGTATCCTGGTGTCTCTCTCACCCTGCGGAGGGCCTGCTCTAATGGATGTGAAACCAAGATTTAGGCCCCTCCAGCTTTCTCCTTCAGCCTCAGTCACACTGCACCAAACAGGGGCAGCAGGTAATATATTGCCTAGGAACATGGAAGGAATCCGATGGCTCATATCATAGGAGAGGCCCGCCTGTAGTACTAGGGAAGGTGATATGCTACAGTAAAATATCCAGTTTTGTAAATGGAAATGAAAAGTTGGAAAAAACATCCATTAAGCAAAAAAAAAAAATACAAATACAAATACAAATAAAGAATTGCACCCAAATGCCTGCAGTTTGCAAATCACTCTGTTTCCAAATAGTCTGAAAGCATCTACACAGGGCATCCAGCTTCCGCAACTACACTGCAGGGAATACAATAAGTACAATGAGAAATACTATAAGGCTGGTTAGAGCTTAAAATAATGTAAGTTGTTAATCTAACGTGATTTGATTAAATAAAGGGAAACGTGGTGAGACGGTGGGCCACAATCTTTGATGTACTGTATGACACCACTACAGAACAGGAGTGGTGAATCTGTCTCACTTTGCTGGAGTCCACGGAGACGTGCTATAAGCAGGGAGCGCTTGTTAAATTGTTTCTGCTGAAGCTTCAAAAACTCCTCAAACAGGGACAACACCATGTGAAAAAAACAATCATTTTCAATACCAGAATAAAGTTTCGAAGAAGAGGAATCGAGAGATGGCATTTGTGTGGAGAACCACTGGAACAAAGGGCACTAGTGGGTAGAAGAGGATGACAGTAACCATATTGCTCAGCCATATTAATTTCAAAGGGCCTCTTTGCGTGCATTTCCAGCAGGATTGGATTTCTCCCGCATCGCTCATGACGACCAACAGGCTTTGATGACAGGCTGGGGAGGAAGTGTACACAAGGTGGAGGACCTAGGGCTGTCGCAGATGCTGCCATTTGAGAGCAAGCGATGGATTAAAGTGCAGCACCCGAGGCGTTCGTGGTGTAGCTCTCCATCTCAGACCTGGACCTGAAGACACCCCCATAATGCTATTAAGAGCTGGCCACAAGGCAGTGGCAATGCAGCACTGCTGGGCTGAAAAGTCCCAGAGTTAATCATAGTTAGAGAATGTCACAGTGCAAATTGGTTTTTTGCCGTCCATTGGTTACATCACACTACCTTGGCTCATTTGAGCCACCTACTTATAAACTGCAACAGCACTCCGTGGCAGTGGCAAACCAAAATGGCCTGCTTTTGCCCTCCTGACACCCCTTTTCCTAATTCCACAAAGCATTTGCTTACATAATACCAATTACTTGCTCATCTCCGATCGTCCTTTCTCCTAAGATGTCTACGTGCACAAGTGGCTTGTAAACATCCAGTTTCCACTACTACTGCTGTACGTACCTTGTCCGAACCCACCCTTACTCCATTCCGAGCCTTGTCCCACTCTTGCCAAAAATTCTCATCACCTCACTCGAACCCACTCTCACTCTTAGCCAAACACGCTCCCACCCGTGTGCAATAATAACCTCTCGCCAAAGTCTCCCCTTCGCCCCCACTTCAACCTTGGCAAGAGATACCCTGAAACTAACCCAAACCATTTCCCACTCTCAAAATTTTCTTCCTCTCCTAACCCACCCACCCCAAAACCTTCCTCAAATTTCTATTCAAATCCCATTCAGCTCACCTGCTGTCTACCCTTTCAGGTGTCCAGGCACTGGCAGTGTTTCCGCAGGTATTCTCGAGACCGCAGATCAGCCTGTGAACAGAAGGTGGCAATTAGTCCTGTACCACAAACTATAAACTGACATATAAGCTGCTGGTCACCAAGGAAAGCTTAGCTTTAACCAACTGGCACACAACAGAACCTTCGTGAGGTTACCACAGCCGTAGGACTAACCAGTCAATTGCATTGGTTTATTTGCAGAAAACAGGCCGCATTTACAATTCTTATCCTTGCAATAGGGCTCTATCAATATTGGCCACAATGAGCTTGGGTGTGCAGAGCTGGCCTTGCCAGGGGTATTTGCCGGCAGTTAGTGGCAGATAACACACTCTTGCACAGAGGGTTGTAGTTCAGTTTAGTTCTTTCAGGACTACTCTGTCTCACAGTGTGAGTCACAGCTGTCTTTTTCATGGTGCAATTATTAAGATTCCTGTTTCAGCGGAAAGAAAACATCAAGAGGGCTCATGTTTTCTGTGTCCCCCATTTGTTGAGCCTGGAACTGCGTCCTGCAGGTCCTGACTCGCTTCTATACCTTCTTCAGACAAGTGGAGAATACCACAGTGTGGCTTCTACCCTGGGTTTCTCAAGCAGGAGGCAGAAGCAAAAGCCAAAGAAAAGAGGAGTGCAAGGTGAGAGAGAAGTACAGCACGAACCCCCATCATAAATGCAGCCTGGTGCGGAGGAAGGGGGTGATCAGAGTTCAGCTGGCCAGTCACCGCTCTGTCACCAAGCTTCCCCATCCTCCCACTGTATCTACAGCATCACATGTGACCTCCAAGCACCAACCTGGCCAGTGCGGTGCACAGGTCGGCATTTGAAGCTTGGCACTACAGCTGTGGATAGATATACATTGGGGGGATTATGGGAGACTTGGAGTGGTTCCAGGAACCTGAAGGCAAAACTGCAGTGTTCTCCCACAAGAGCCCTTCCACATCCATTGGCTCAAACTTTCTGCCTCCTCTCTCCCTCGCCACACTGCCGACAGGCTGTGGAGCCGTTTGCACTGTGTACTGTCCAACTGACAGGTTTAAATGATTCAGTAGCCCATGGGCTACATCACAAACTGCCACTAAACTAATGAATGATTCCTACTGCTCTGTCCAAAACAAATACTCCTGGAGACAGTAGCTGAGCTGCACAATTCGGACCGTGCAAAAAGAACCGAGCAGTTACAGCCGGTTTCAATTCTTTCTGATTTGCACATCTTTTTTTGCCCATCTAAACTGCGCTCTATGCACATAGTTTGCAGTTTTAACATTTTTAACAGCACAACTCCTTTTATTTTGTTGCTTAGCTGATGCTTTTGCGCAAAACGAGTTACAACTTTTACAGCCAGATATTTTTCTAAAGCAATTCAGTTTAAGTGTCCGGCGCAAGGGTATAGCAGCAAATCCATTCGTGGGATTTTAACTGGCACCCTTCAGGCTGCCATTAAGCTCTGTGACACTGGCTACGCAGTTGGTCTTGGTTAAAAAAAAAAAAACAAAACAACGCACAATGTGAACCTCTCACAGTCCTGCTACTGCAGAGCCATGGCCCTCGGTGGGCAAATCACACAGCGCACAGTACATCTGTGCACACTCAATCCTCATCTCCCTCCATACCACAGGAACAGAAATAAGCAGAAAGAGGAAAGAAATCCATTACTTGCAGCTGTAATTTCTCACACCTAGTTACCGCCTCCTGGGAGAGGGGGGGCGGAGCCTGCGGTCCAAACGCAGCCATTTGTTTCCATTAGAAGTGGCCAGAACACGCAGAGCTGGGATGTCTTTTGGACAGGGATGGCAATAGGAGCAAACCCAGCTTGAATAATTCAGACTGGTGCAAGTATCTGGAATGGATCCACTTTCTGGTGAAGCGGCGGCGCAGAGTGCGGAAAGGGGGCTCTGGCAGGAAGCTGCTTTTATGCAAGTCTTAAACAAAAAAAAGAAACAAAAAAGACTGGGAAATATCATTTTCTAATGGAGATTAGTCACGCAAAAAAGATTAATTTCTAATGACACACATGGCATAAATCAAATTTAAATTGTATTTAGCACTACAGCCTTGGGAATGTTATAATGATTTCTGCTTCACCTACCAAAATGTTCACTGTTCTGAGCATAAATCAGCTACTCAATGATTAAACAGGGTAATTTTAAAAGCACATAGTTATTCACATCTTTTTATGCCCCTAGTTAATGAGGTACTCAAACATACCCTAGGTTATGTTTGCAGAGGTGTGTGTTCCACAAAATCTATTTTGCGCACATCTGGCAGGGCTGCATACACATTGCTTACACACATCGGCACTTGAAGTCCTCACCAATGCCCCTCCAGAGCAGTATGTGCAACGGGAGTCTATCGATCTGTCAATTAACTGCATTGCAACACGTGTCCGGGGATCCATAACCGTGTGTGTAGAAATGCACGTGTGAGTAGGTAACCAAATGAGAACAAACCCTGTAGTGTTTTCACCTCACGTGGCCAAAGTCGGGCCAGGTCTCACTGAGTCGTGAAAGGAAAACCGAGATCTCGTTGAAGGGAGTTAATCTGGTGCAGCTGAAGCATCAACACGCAAGTTCTGCCAGGTGACTTGTGATTCGCTCACTTTCGGTCCAGAGCTTCTCCCAGAATCGGTAAGCTAGGGGGGCTTAGATGAGGCCAACAATCCATCACAGGGTGGCCACACACAGGCAAACACTGCAAACAGTTTACAGCCACCAACTAACCTGAAAGGCACAACACTGTGCTGTGGGAGGAAACCAGAGCACTTGGAGGAAATCGGCACAAACGCGGGGAGCACGTGCGTCATCCACACAGTGACTGAGCTTGATCTGAACCTATGCCCGAACCACCCAGGTGCTGCGGGCGGGCAGTTGTTAACTACCACGCCACCCCTGGCGGTGTGCTAGTAATTCAAAAATATACATTGAAAGCAGTGGGGAAATAAGAATTCAACACTGCATCTTTTCTTAAAACAATTTAAATGACAGGTTATATTAGGGCAACACATTAGTACAGCTCCTGGTCTTCGGGTTCAGATGTGGGTTTGAATATGGCGTGATGTTTGTGTGTTACCTTCTACAGTCAAAAAACATTACTTTAAACTACCCTCAGTGTGAGAGCATGTAAGTGGATATACCCCGCCCAGGGTACACACTGCCTCACACCCAACCATGTTTCCACAACAGGCTCTATATGCAACCCTACTTTGGCATAGCAGTTATTCTAAGGGATGGTTACATTATTCTCTGCATAGGGATACTGGCTGGTTCAGTGAAATATTGTGGCCAAGTGTGGGGCACGGGAACCCACATTAGTGGGACAAAAATCACTGAACAGGATGGATGAATCCTGAACAGCAGGATTCACTCTGCCAAGGAGGCTTTATTGCCAAATGAAAATGGGACACGGTCCCTTTCACAGCATAACCAAAACAAAAACATGCAGAGGCAACCAAAAAGAAGCTAAGAAACACAAAGCAAAACAAAGAGCCAGAATACCAATAAGCGACCCCTTCTTGTGAACCCGCCTGCTCTCCAGCAGTCTTCCCCATCAGACAAGCTGCATGATGATAACTATAGAAGGCGTGTGGCCTACACGCGTCTGATGGCCAGGAGGTTTTGTGGGTTTCTGTGTCTGCACTGTTACTGTCTAATGATCGTTTCCTTTTATTACAGAAAAATGGCCACCAACTGCACTGTACACACTAACAAAGAGCAAACTAAAATCATGATCTTGTTTCAAAAAGACACGTTTGACAAATATAATCACTAGACATAAGGCGAAGGGCAGAGCAGGGCATCGTCCTGTCAACAAACCGCAGTAATCACGAAAAAATATCTATATCTCCACAAAATACTGCTTCCGAAAGTCAATACACTTACCCTTGAAGACAAGGTTTGTTATTTTACAAGGATGTGAAAGATATTCAACGGTCTTGTTTGACGGTTCAAACAAAAAACTGGAAAAGCTCTGAATGTTGTCGGATAAAAGGCTGATTTATAAATCAGCAACTAGTCATGTTATGGATTTCAGGCGATTAACAAGTCATCGTAAGTGAAACCATGTTTATGGAACATTATCTCGGTCGATTATAGGATTTTAAGAGTCTTGCTATCCTGTGTACCTAATTTAAGTCTTTCAAATGAATCCTGTCATTGCCACAACTTCTTCATCTCTAATGGCTGCTTCTCATACAAGTTACTCATAATCGTGTTTAGAAAAGCATTAATGGGCTGTACCCGAACCGGTGTCGCCGCGATAACCAAACTGTATCGCCCTAGCACAGATGACCCATGACAAAAACACATTTCGACAGTATGGGCTTATCGTTTCACGCTATCGTAACCATAACAAAACAAAAGTAAATGCAACAACAGCCAGGTGAGAGAGCGGCCTGCTTCCCAACAGCAAAAGATGCTGGTGCAATACTTACTGAAATAAGAAGAGCCTGACATCACGTCCAGGGAGAAACAGACTGTTGGTTATGGGTAGCAAAAGACAAACTTCTTGATTCTATGCTGTAAATATAAAGACAGCCTTAGATAATTTCTTCTTATTTACAATTAAAATACCTTCGAATACTTACATGCATTTATTACAGTTATTTTTCAATAAGTTGTCCCGACGCAAAATTCTGACGTTGTGGTGGACCTATATGCATGCAAAATATTTTAATATTTTACATTTTAGCAAATGTAAATGAACGGGAGCCCAGTGTGACACAAATGTGGGTCAGGACACAGAATTCACCACCTCTCCTGAGGAAAACACAGTAAACACAGTCATGATCCAGACTCCCGAAGCGGCAGGTGTGGCAGTGCTTAGTGTGTATTAACAACATCCAAACCCTTGGCTTAAATGTTCATTTCTTCCTGGAGTTTTTTTAATTGTGAAACAAAACACTGCCTGTTGACCTCGTGTGATAACGCTGACTGGGAAAGGAAAAGATGTGGAAGACAAAGAATACTGATGTAATCGTATCTGAGAAACCTGAAATCCAAACTCACGTAGCAAGTGCAGACGTACCAGGAATAACTCTCTGCTCTGCTTCTTCCTTCCGCGTCAACCCGACTGCTCCATGAGTTTTTGGTAAGCCTCAGAGCTGATAACTGTCTTTGTTTTGCCGCATGAACTCCCTTTCTAGATGACACTGAGACATGCCTACAGAATGTTAGTAATCTGAGCTTCTGGTTTACTGGTCTACAGCTGAACCAGTAAAGCAAACGCTTTCCAGTTTATGTCATTATGTCTTTACACGTGAACATTATGAGCCTCTTCACGTTTCTGTCTAACTTCAGTACATGCTGTCTTGCCATGCTTACAAAAACCCTCTTCTTTTCCCATAGCTGCAAGAACAGGCAATCCTAGTCTCAGTGCCAGTAATATCTGCACCTTTTTTTTCTTGGCCCACCCCTTAAACAGCTTGCTGGATTATTATTTCGAATAATGTCCATGTGTTTCAAGGCCATCGTGGGCTGAGTATGAAAAACATCCACTTCTTCAGTGGCTTTGCTATATGATATTAGCCTCCCTTTCAGTCGAAAGGGTTTCTTTTAGATGCTTTGCAAACCTGGCCCAGATGACGTATGTCTTCCAACAACCGCCATCTAACTCGGACCTTTGCACAAAACAGCAGTAGTCTTGCCCTCTGAGACTCAACCAACTTCTGTAAAAAAGAAATGTAGGTCTTCTCTATAGTTTGCTGTATAAAGTTTCAGATGGCTACACTGGACATTTTAATATAATATATGCCTTCATTATATGGCCCCTGAAGTCTTGGAGACAGGCAGAACATCTGCAAGTACCAAGAACAAGAGAGCTCACAGAGTCAGACACGGTACTTGTGGTCCAGAAATACAAGCAAACTATAAGGAAAGAGACAGACAAGCCTCTTTAGAAATTTGGTCCCCTTCTCCTGACAAAGTATATCGAGATGAATAAACCTTTGAGGAATGATGTCTCTATTTCACTGCTGCTGCTGTCACTGGCTGGCTGCCTGTATTTGTTTTTTTTTTCTCCCTTCAGCAACCTGCCCAGTTACTCACAGGTTACCACCTTACTCATTAGAGCAATAAACACAAATGTACATTTTTCGGCCAAAAATCACTTTCAGCCAAAGATAACGGTTGTCTCGGCAGGTCGCCCCACATTAGATTCTGATAAGTTGGTGTGTCGTTGCTCCCTTAATGCCACCACTGTGTTAGGGGTCATCCCTTTCAAGCTGTTTGTGCTCTTGCTATCCAAGACAAAAACACCGCGAGTGCGACAGCTGAGAGAACTGCCTGCTGTCCACTCGCTCCTGCCAGTCCTGTGCTGATGGTCTCGTCTTCCCATATCACTGCTGAGTTCTGTTTTAGTATGCTATCACTGCAGCATCAGCTGACCATCAGGAATAGGGTTTCACAAACAGCAAAACCTGCAGAGCTTTAAGATCAATAACTATGTAGTGCATCATGAAAGGAGGCTTGATAAATGCAGGGAGGTGCCTTGTGACCTTAGAGTCCTTGCACTTGTTTAATTGTCTAAGGTAGATCATTTGTAATTGTCTATTCTGTTATTAACAGTGTTTACTTTGGGACATGGAGACGGTGGTGGAGATGTCAGCACCTGGGACAGCTCCCTCATAGGGACTAGTCCAGCACCAGGAACTGTCCCACACCAGCACACATTAAGGTACTTTGAAATGAGAAGAACAGATAAATGTCTCCATGAGAAACAGGCCAGCAGCCGGTGCTGGAGACGGGCAGAGGAAAGGACATGGATTTCTGTCCTTCGCACAAGCAGAGCTCCGACGACGGGGAAAGCCCCGGGAATCCCTAACGCGAAAGCACGAGTGGGGAGTCAATGGAAAGTGATGAGTTGGACCTCTGGTGACCCCTTTCTGCCTGTCAAGACCGCAGGAGTGCGTGCGGCTGGGGACCTTCCCCCTTCTCATTTTTGGTTTCGTGTTGTGCCTCCTGATCCACCGTAGGTGGAAAGCAATAAAATTCACCTCACATCTAACCGGTTTGTTCTCCTGCAACTTCTTTGGAAGGGTTCCCTCTGCTAAACCCGAGTATTTTATTTATTCTGTTTTTGGTGTAACTGCATTACATCATGTCATATGCACCTTGCTGTTACGTGTCATATAGTAAGATGCCACATATGTGAATTCCCCTGTAGGGATTAGTAAAGCACCTATCCTACCCTATAAGCAGGAACTGTAGGGTTTCATTTGCAACAGCCACTAAAGGGTCTCATGGGCAGAGCCTTTTGGGTCTGAGGAGTATTGTTAACCAGAGCCTGGGATCCGGCACAGGTTTGCTCACAGGTTACTGACCTGGCTCACTGGCTCCCGAACTGTACACCTCGGTTAGCGGCACTCGTTTCATAGCACATGGGTACTATGAATACCGCATTCATTCTGCCCGACTGATGGATGGCTGCAGAGCACTTCAATGATGTCATCTTTTTTAGCCGTGTGGAGAACTGGCACGTGGCGCTCCCCTCTCTCGTTCTCTCTCTTTATTTCAATGTGTGCAGTCTAATGAGGCAGGATGCACTGGATGAGGGAGCGTGGGCAGCTCCTCCAACTGCAGCCCTGGAGGAGCCTCTGCTCAGACTTGGGTCTGACTGAAGAGCCTTCTCACAACCGCCTGCCCACACAACCCTCTTGTCGGGCTCTCTTGCCCTCTTCCTCCCCTACACATAACACTTAATCACCTGGGGAAATTTCTGTACCCCCCTGTACCAGAACAAAACATTTATTAAATATATTTAAGCCACACGTGTGCAGTTCCTGGAACCACAACATAGACCGCTTCTGTGAACTGCAATTCAGAGTTAAGTAACCAGTATGCAACGTTACACTACAGCAACCCTATCGATGCCCCCAGAGAGACTGTTGCAGCTGCTTTTGGAAGCCTCGCCAGCATCAAACAACTCGCTGAGGGTCGACCTTGATGACTGTCTGGAGAGTAAAAGTGCTGTTGTTGCCCTGACAATGAGATAAACCGCACTGCTCGCTCTGCACTCACAGAAGACCCTTGCGTTTGATGCCACCATGTCACGTAAGCGCAGTTAAGCGATTCAGAAGAAAAGCACAGGAAAAAATAGGTGAAAGAAACACGCAAATGCACAAAAATGTTTTCTTGCCAACAAGAAATCTCTAATGATGACAGAAGTTATATGGAGGTGAAATACGGCCTGTGTCGCAGCAGCGCTTCTGCTACGAGCTCAATGCAGTGCAGTAGGACTCTGCTGACCTGCGGTGGAACGGCGCTACCTGGTGGCTGACAGCTGCAAATCGCTGGCCAAATGAAGGGAACGTCCTCAGTCGAAATCTCAGGGTTTGCTTGGGTTGTGCTCTAAACCAATGCAGCAATCACATTTCATTTACCTGTCTGCTAAGGTAACCTGTCCACAGAGGACATTGCACGCAGTAAACAAAGGCATGTTCATTCAGTTCTGATGGTTTGATGGAAATAGTTGTAGCGTTGCAGTGTTGCCTCTGCCGAGCGGATCTATACGCTGCTCCTGCAGTGGCTTTGTACAGCACTGGATGGAATGACTTACCTGTCTAATGGGCTCTGGCACTCTGTACCTGCAGCAGGCATGGGTGAGTCGCACGGCGGTGTCAAGGCCGATGCGGTGACCCACAGAGACATAAATAGGTTTGGTGCTCTTATCTGAGCTGCGCAGGGCCTGGGAGAGATGAGGGTTTGTGGTAAGTTGACTCTTAGCAGACAAGATCTGCAGAGTCAGTGCCTTCAACATGCAGTTCAGCACCCACTACACAAGAGTCTGCTATCCTGATGTACTGTCAAGACATGAAGCAACAAAAATGTTGCTAGTTTAAGTCCCAAAAGGAAAACTGATGCTGTTCCAGTAAGCAGTGCGCGAAGCTCAAACTGCTCTTCTTGCTTCAAACAAGCGTCTACATGAATTTCTTTTAATAAGAACAGCAGACATGTAACGTAATGAATGAATTGCTGAGTACTTGTCTCCTGGATGTAACCACTATGCACCTTGTCTTGTCCCATCTGACAGGGTGTTCCTTACCTTCCCCAGAACCCTCCCAGTGGCAGCAACCAGTGGGAAGGAATCTCCACCCTTCTTTAAGGTGTTAATCTAGAGAAGAAGAGGGGTGTCAGTCTCTCACATGCAGTACATGTACTCTGCTGATCGCATGATCTGCGCATCACTGTGCTCCTTCAAAGATTCACGTAACATTACTTACAGTAGTGAATACAAGCCACTGACTTCAACACTACATTATATGTACATTTAATACTGTTAATAGTTCAGTGCATCTTAATTAAATTACAGCTATATGCAGACAAACTGCAGTTCTAGTCTTCATTATATCCCAGGGACCTGTCGCTGAACTGCATATTTATAGCAGGTGACTTGAAATAAGGTGCAATCCATTATATACGAATATATATAATACATATGGAATATATCCATTACATACAAAACAATCCAGACGAGAATACAGCGATTAGCTGCGTGTTAGGAGTGGCGTAAACAAAAGATCACTTTCGGAGAGAAAAAGGCTCTTTGCACTTCTGAATTGATACCTTCACAAATGAATGTATACTCTGTACTGTCAAAAGCAAGCTGAGCTACGGAAAACACAAACCTCCAGCGCCGCGTGCTTAGCAGCTGCGGTGAACAGGTACTCAGGGATGATGAATTGAGTAAGAACTAACTGTAAAGACAAAGTCCTTAAAGACAGATGTGAGTGTGTTGGCACGGTGATGGTGTTGGAACAGTTTTTGGACAGATGGTTGCTCTGTCAGACTCTGTCCCCTTGCGATAGTCATTTGCGGGGATGCAGGGTTTCTGTGCCCCTCTGGCAGGAGGGGCAGGCGGAACACAGAGGGTCACGGAATGAGGCAGGTGCTCATCAATAACTGGCCTTAATGACTGAATGAGAGACAAGAACTACCCCTCCCACGCTATATAAAATGAATCAAAAAGCAAGCGGTGGAGAGCCGCTGCGCGCTCCACAGGTACCCCTCCTGCCCCAGGAGATTCAAATAATGCAGCTACTGAATGCTGTAACACACTCCTGCCGAAGGGCCACAGTGAAAGGTACGTCTGGGGTGTGGCACGCTGCGGCGTGAGACTCACCAAAGCAGTGCACACACAGCAGCGGAGAGCTGTTTCCTGACCTGAACAACAAATGTCCCATCCCCATCATTACTGACAAGGCAAAACGTCTTACACAACCAGTCCGTTCACCACCAGCTAATTCGTTCACCTCTTTCCTGCTTTGGAAATGTCTCCCAAATTATTACTTCTGCTCCCCTTGCCCTCTTGCACAAAGGTATTTAGCTATTCCCTGTTTAAACGCTTCATTTATTTATCGCAATTATTCTTCCAAGGCTAGATGATCGAGAAAAGGTATCTTCAAATCCTGTCCAATTTCAGCAGCCAATAATGTACTCCCAGATATGACAACAAGTCCTTGACATCCCGACTAATACTCACGTGTAAAAATGATAATTCTGTAAAACATGGATGCAAGTCAGGCCTGAGTACACACAAAAAAAAATCTTAAAATAAAACCAAATGTAATGTTTACACGCATTTAATAGACATTTTTAAAGGGGAAAAAACAACTCCTTCTCCTTCTAAGGATACAACAGATCTCCATTTGGTTACACTCCCCTTGTGGCCTTTAGAAATGGTTTGGAAAGGGAAATGCACAAATGCGTAAGTCAACTGAAAAGGGCATAATCTGAGGCGGCTGAAGCAGGGCCACTTTTCAGAGGCCTGGTAAGTGCTGTGAGTCCATCAGAAAGGATTGTCCAACACACAAAAAACGGCAGAGGAGGCTTAAGAGGTCACAAAGGTGTCGGATGCTCTTATCCGTCTTTTGCAACGTTGCTTTACGGCAGCCTAACCGGCCAGTTCACGGACGTGCTCCAGGCTTCAGTTTGTCCCACTGTGACAAAAACAACGCCGCTTTCGCGACCGTCACTTGGCTGAGAAGCAACCTTCTTGCAAGCCTCGTCTCTGTGGAAGACACAGCAGAACAGGAGGTCCGCCGAGCAGTAAAAAGACTGAACAAGAGAGACCCGACACGACGACGTTCCCCTTCTTTCATTTGTCAACTAAATGAACGACTCAACTCCGCACAAACATTTCAGGCTGTTAACTTGACCGCGGCTTGTAACTTGGACCCTGAACGGTTTTGTCTGGAAGCAGGGAGCCCCGCCACGATAATGACCACCGTTTTCTCGGTTTATCAGGAATGGCTGGGACTCACTAAAACCCCCGAGCAGCAGGGCCATTCGTCTGCAGTTCAAGATTAACTCTATATAGCTCCCAGTCTGCAGCTCAGGAGGAGAACTCCCTGAAACATCACCATCAGTTAAAGACACCGCCGGTGGAGTAGCACGGCGGCGTCGGCAGCCTAAATTAGATACAATTATAAACCCGGAGTGTTTATGTATTTCTCGAGTGACAAATAGCCCTCCCTCCTCGGAGACGAGTTTAACTGATAACCTTAATCTAAACAGCCATAAAGCAAGCCGCCAAAGCGAGCTGTGGGGGAACCGGAGGAAGGGGGGCCGAGATGCGATGTCGAACACTTAGAATAACTACCTGACACACAAAGGCATCGGGGGGACAGTAAATACCAAGCTTACTGCCCCTGTAATTACGGTTTGCTGGATTGTGTTTGTGTTTTCATCGGTGGCTAATGCTCCAGCTTTCAGCCCTGCACGTCGGTACCAGATGGGACCCTCCGCTCCTAGTGACCTGAGGGGAACCTGTCTAACCCCATCGCCTCATGCCAGTCTTTGTGTGCCCTTGTCCCTCCACGCGCTATGATGAGTCACAGTGAAGCCTAATAGGAAGCCTCGTATAGCAAAATCCCAAAATCTGACACAAAACCAATTCTCATTTTATGTGTCTAGGTTGACCCAGATGACCTCCCACTCTGTGGACACAACATGTTATTTTAGGTACACAAGAAGGATTATCACTAAGCCCTCTCCTCCCACTCCAATTCCAAAGACATTAAAGACCAATTGTACTAATGTTTAATCCAGACCAACTGGGATTTATATTACAGCATTTAGGAATTAAATGCTTAGTGGTTTAATTTGACATTGTCTTGAAGTTGTCTGTAATGCAATTAAAGACCAATTTCATTTCTGTTCTTGTACAAAAGTAGCAAATAAACTTCCCCCTAAATAATCGCATTTCTAGAAACCAAGAAACTTCACCCAATTTTTATCCGGTAAATTAGTGCTCTGAAAAGCAACTGAAACGTATACTTAACACATCAGCAATACCGAGTGGAAGCTGTACAAAAACAATTGAATGGCTAAACTACTAAACTACGTTTTTCTTTGCGATTTTTCTCACATCTCCTGTCTGTAACAACAATACGATTTAATTTTACGTTCGCAGGCAGCCGCTGTTTGCCGAAAGCACTGTGGGTCACAGAGGAGAGGGTGACACAGGACAGAGGGCCGACTGATCGTGGTCACAACACTGCAGCGGGTACAAAAAAAAGAGCCAAATCTGTAAATAAATACCTGGACTGACTTGGACCAAATCCCCATGAATGTGCAGACAAGAAACTTGTTCTGAAGACACAAACACGCAAAACACGTACACGTGCCTGTGCTGCTGTAGCTGTGATTCAGCATTTCAGCTGCATGGTTCCACAGATATGCGGAGTACGTCAGTGTCCCCCACTCCCACAGCGACAAGTTGTTATACACTTTCCAACAGAGCAGAAAAATATGAAAACAAAAATAAGAACTATTACTATTATTACGTATTATTAATATTATTATGTACCAGCATTTCATCCAACCCAACATATAGAGCAGAAACAACAAGCAAAACATTCTCAAAGTGCACTAAAACTGAAAGTCTTTCGCTTCCTAAAGATCTGAACTGCCTGACACTTTCAAGCACTTAATGTGGTTGTTTTCATAATCTGCCAGTTTGACTAAAATAAAACGACTATTCATTAACACCAAATGAAATAGCGGCCATTCGTATACGTCATATGTTCCAAACAAATATAATATTATGTTGTAGTAATAATAATTTAGTATTATTTTAGTCAGGCAGACATAACAATAAGAGACAAGTAATAATTATTGTAATATCTAATAAGTTTAAGCATCTTACTTTTGCTGTCTTACACAAAAAGGTAAAGAACTGCAGTTCTGGTTGTGTGTATATTAACCTGTGATGGACTTCCAGCATAGACTGTAGATTCTACATAGGACAACCAGGTATAGATACTGAATGAACAAATGAACAAACAAACAAACAAATGAATGAATGAAAGATGTGTGAGTAATTTCCTGACTCCACATTCAGATATATCGACAGAATCAAAATGGCCGTGTGCTTCAGGGGCGTTACTGTGGTTGAGTGGGTTGTGATGGCGCTTCAGTCTCACCTGGGACAAATGCTCCTCACTCCTCAGTATTCCTTGCACCTGTAGAAGATTCTTAGCCACGCCTATACAGGGCAAGCCAGAGAGAACCCCAAGGTGGCAAGCCACACCAAACTCTGCAAGGAAGGACAACACCATCATGACACATCATTAAACCTGCAGTCTCGCAATCCTAACTGTACCCCCTGGTGTTTGGAAACAATGCTCTCGAAATATGTGAAATTGTTTTAGAAAATATTTTTGGTAACTAATGCTCTGTACATTTAAAAAGTTCAGAGTCCCTATTGAAATTCGCCATTATTTCCCATCGTAGCCTGTGATGGACTGGCGTCCCATCCAGGCGTTGTTCCATAGGCTTGTGCCCAGTGATCCGAGGCTGCGGACCAGCATGATCCTGATGAGGATAAATCGGTTAAAGTTAATGGATGAATGGAGGGATTTTCAGACGCCGTTTCTAACTAATTGCACATTTCTTCTATTGTGCACCTCTTCTCTGTGTATTGAGCCACTGCACACGATTCAAACTCAATGAAATCTCTTATATAAAGTGCAGAAATAATTATAAACAATTATAATTTACAGGACATTTAATTTGTCGGTGAAGAGTTGGATAGCGGCAACCTTCTTTCTGAACCTGCACAAAATATACAGACGACAGGGAAAGTTCTTCCTTCATAGCCCATTTTCTGCAGAAGAATCAATGCAAAGCTACTTAGGATGCTTGGGTTTTGCTCCTTTATTAATACTGCTGTTGTGTTTTTCAATACTGCAACGATCTGGGAAAGAAAAAGCCTGACTTGCACTGGGGGATATTGATAGAAGAGATAAAAGTGAGCAAAATAAACACATGAGCCAAGGAGGGGACAACAAAATTAGGAAAAAAATCTGATAAAGGTGTAATACTTCACAATACAACCTACTACACACCCCTACTGTGCCCCTGGGCTGTTCTCCAAACTCACCTCTGTAGTGGAACAATCCATTTCCATCCACAAAGACAACCTTTAAGAAAAGAGAAGACATGTTTTTAAGCACATATCGTCACTCTTTTGCAGGTGTTGACTCCCTAATTTAAGCTCATTCTTAAATTTGGTCTTATTACTTGACTAACTTCAGTGAGAAACGTGGAAAAATTGCAGGTGGCAAATTATACATCGAGAATTTAAGTCAGCAGGTATCACAGGGTGATACGTGCAATAAGACTGTAAGACACGGACTTCTAAACTGGAAACTACTGGTTCAACTGTCTCAATGTTGCCAGAATTCTTCCACTAAATTGTGTAGCAGGGTAAATAAGCTGCTTTGAAAAGAGCGATAGCCAAGCAACAAAATAATTTAAGTATATTGGCGGACGGTCGTAAAGCCTTGTACTAAGCGGTACTATAGCCGTTGTGTTGATGCTTGTGAAGGCAACGGGCCTGCTGTTTGTAAGCCTTCTCTAGGAGATTTGAGGAGATGATGATGACCAATTCCTGACCTGAGGCATCAGGTGCGGCTGATCCCTCTTTAGCCGCTGCAACGCATCGAGCAGGAACGGCGTCTCTCGGAAGGCCAAGAACCCCGCAATGTAGGGGGTGCTCAGGGTCACCATCTGACTTTTCTCATACAGGAGCTGGGAAAGGGCAGAGTACAGCTGGAAAACCCTGACATGGCTGCTGCTTGTGTACAGCACAGCTTATAACAGAAAAAGCATTGCTACACCCCCGTGAGTGGACTAGGAAGGAAAGAAATACAAAAAAGGCAAATATTTATATGACATTTTAATTATGCAATAAATTTTACTACTGCAAGGATTGGAGAGAGAGTGCAGAGATTTGATTTTAATAAACAGGTTACTGTAAATACAATAATTCTAACCGATCCTCATGAAGCTGTAACGACGAGCAACACTTTTCCTGACTTTCACGTTTTCTCTTTCCCTCGCAGACACGTTCAAAACACTATGTTATCCTGCCGAAACATAAAACAACTGCCATTCTCTGTAATTTGGGCTGTGTCATACATCATGCCTGCAACAGCACTGTTAAAATGAAAACAACCATTTTGCTTGCTTCCATTCCTAAAACTTTAATAAAATATAGTGCAAATTGTACTACAGCCAGTAAATACTGTGCTTTACTAAAAATGTGAGCTGATCTCAAATGTAATTTATCTTAGCGGCGAAAAAGCCCAGCATAAACAAGTCCTGAGACAAATAATATTGTGCTCTGCACTGAGCCACACATGACAAATTTACCATTAACAGGGGTGGAGAAGATTGCACGTCATCCATCTCAAAAGTACAGCTTAGAGGAATGGAGCCTTACCTCCAGCTGAGGGTAGCTGAGCACCACCAACTGAGCACAGGCGTTGACCTCATCTCCCTTGATGAAGGACAGGTCCACACCCCCCACTCTGTCCAGCCCTGCGAAGTCACTTGCCCGCTGCCACTCCTCCGCGTCGCCCTCCACCAGTTGCTGCTTCAAGGCCTCCTGCTCGCTGGGCAAACGTAAAGGGCATCACTCACTCCAAGTGGCCATTAACTAGATCAGCCTTTCTCATTACCGCCAAAATGAAAACTAAGGGGCTTGTTTTTCTCTCCAGAGAAAACAGGTCCTTATGTCATCAACCACAAAAAGTAAGTGACTCAGACACTCTCAATAGACTTCCCACATCCTTTAACAGCGCTATCTGCTTTATAGATAAAGAGCCCATCCAAAAAAAAGTCTTGTCGATACTGTGCACGCTTTTGTTAGAATCCGACTTACCCTCAAACCTGTAATGTAAACTGCCGACAGCAAAACGGGGGAAAAAAAACGTGTACATGATACTCAGATCTCTCCAGCTAGACTTTGTAAAAACCTCATTATGCTGTAATGAATTAGATATTCAGATAGCAAAGTGAAGACATGCCAAGCTCTTTTAAACTCAACCTTAAAGGTCGCGTTTTCCTGCAACAGACGTTCCTGTATCCTAGATCAGTTGTTATTTATTCACAGCTCTTGTAGGCTTATTATCAAAGACAAATTGTTTGACTTCACATCACCTTAAGGAACCATTTTTTTGGGACTGAAAAAGCAGCTAGTTGGTCAACAAGAGGCTGGATTGCGAGCAGTTAGGACTGTACCTCCTTTAAACATACCCATGGTGACTGACTTGAGAATCCTTTATCTAAATCCAAAAATAAGTGTTTGGCAAACCACTTCTGGGAATCAAAGTTGAAGGCCATCCTTTAAAAGCATCAAGAAATCACGAATCATTCTTTCCAGCATAAACTAACCAGGTTTTCTCTGTAGCTGGGAAGAATCTAAATAACAGTCGGTGACTGCAGGCTTGGCAGCGTGTGCTGGAGTCACCATGAACAAACTTACTGGCCATAAAAATAATGAAAAAATAAATGAAAAACAGATAGACTGTACTTTAATCGGTGCATGAAATAATGTGGGAGAGCAGCGAGAAGCTCAAAATGAACCAAGACAGGCTGCCACCTTCTACTTCCTCTGCCATAATCTCTCCAGTGGGGCAAAAGGTAGCATGATGTGAAACTCCACAAGCATCAGCGTGATCCTCGCAACAGATTATTAAATCATCGATCCGGCAGTGCTTGGCAAAGCTCCACTGTTCTCCTGGCAGGGTGGCTTCTTTCTCCACAGGCTGTGGAAGAAAGGTCTCCCAGCATCCTCTCTGCTCCCTGGGCCTTGCCATTAACATAAATCGTGAGACGCCGCAGCGGTTTCCCCACTGCCCCTGAGGCTCGGTGGCCGACAGTTCGAGATGGAGAAGACACCCAAACACGCTGTTTCCGTTGATGCGTCTTTAGAAGCAAAAGCGATTAGAAGGGACCCTTTTCTCACATTTCCTGCTTTGTTATCCCAATGAGGGAAGACCAACTAAGTGAAGGAGAGACATTACGTGGTTTCAAATGCAGACAGACTGTTTGGTACTGGGTTATTCATTAATGGAATATTCCATAAAATATTTCCCCTCAGTTTTCTGCTTGGGCAATAAAACATGGAACATCAACACGCCGCTCTCCCACCGCCACCTACGTCCCGGAGCCGAGTGCCGCTCAGATATGTGCGTCTGAGGTTTATATCTTCCCAACCATATGAGCAAATGAATTATTATAGCAGCTCTCGGAGGCAGAAAAATAAAACTTACTGAAAGAGCATTAGATGAAGGTTGATCTGTATTTAGCTCGAGGGGACATATTTGTTCCAGAAAACAAACAGCAATATCATACTGATGTATGTAAATTAGCTTACTGGCTAACTGTAAATATACTATTACTGGAATACATTACACTAAAATTATCTTCGTTGGGGGGGAACACTGAACTGAAAGGGGGATAGTACAGTCATAAGATGGAAAATTCGATAATGGGAAATATTTGTAGCCAGCAAATTAGTGGTGAATAAATATTTTATAAAGAGTGTTACTCAGTGTGAGACGGTAGCACGTGTGAAGGATGTGTGTGTGGGGGGTGCGAGTGTTACTTTGCAATCTCCGTGGAGACAGTCAGCGCTGCTCTTTATACAAGTAGGTTAAGTGCATCAAAGAGAATACAAAACGACAAAAACAAAGCTTTTACATCCCGTTTAACTGAAAAGGTTCAATTTCAATATATAAAGCAAAGAGAACGAACAGGGAACAAGATCTAAAGCCCTACGACGACTTACCATTATTTATTAATTTTGCTGACACAAAGCAAATCAGAATGTTGTGTTTGTGTTATAAACTTCTCACGACGATTTAGCCATTTTTACAGATGCTTTTTCTTTTTTTTTTAAGTGGAGGGAAAGCGCCTAGATCTTCAGGAGGTGGGAGCTGGAACCACCACGCCACCTGCTGTCCCAAATAAGAACGTCGCTGCGAATTCTGCGTCACCCTCTCCCGCCTCGGCGGCGTCACGTGACCACCGCTGACCAGACACGGCGCCTTATTGGGACGTCAGTGAACGAACCAGCCTTAATGTGACACGAGGTTCGCGTCTCGAAGTGTTTAAGAATAAACGTGGGTGAAGAACCTTACCCCCCACTGACACTTCACAGACTTTTTTCATGCAGCACAGAAACCGTGAACACCTGATTTATTTGGTGGCTAAGACGACGTAGGTCCTGTGGAGATTTTTGTTTTTTTTCAAACGTTGTGTCTCTAACCTCTCCCACTGCTTCAGCAATTCTTCTTGCGGAACAACCGACATTGTGGCAGCCAGGTGACACTCAGAGACGGAATAATCCTCGGAATAATCGGCCTCACTGAAATTCTGTGTCTCTTCCGTAGTCAGAGAAACGCCTCCTAACGCAGGCAATGGCCGACTGACAAAACAGCCGTTCCTATTGGACGGGGGAAAAAGGATCCGCCCCTCTCCCCTGATTGCCACTCATTGTGACCATACAGAACGGTGATCCCCTCAGACAGGCCGCGCAAACCAGGTGCGACAGAAGAGAAATAAAAACAACGAGCTGTGTTTGCGCTTATTTTTGTTATTACAGTTTATATGTTTCTTTTGTCACTGCTCCATCCTAACTGAGGTCTAATGAAGAAAAAGTTTTTAAAAATGTGCATGATATGGGATTTGGTAATAAAATGAATAATGACTGCAAGCGATCGATGACTATGAACGTAAATTGATAAAAGACTTCAGTAGCGAAACCAAATAAATTGATTCAAGCTTCAGAAATTATGAAGTAAAATGAATATCTTTTATTACTTTTGTGATTAGTATAAATAGCTCACACTGTACCCTTTTCTCTCAACAACTGTTTATTAATACAGCCATCTTGTAAATCAAACGCTGTGGAATAATAAATGCCAGAAATGTATTGCAGTGGGGGGCTTAAATATTGTTGTTTGCAATGGTGTCTCAACGGTGATAAATCACCCGGGACAGCCAGCATTACCGAAAATGCAGTGCAGTGTTTTGGCTTTGTCTAGTTCCATATTTTGTGCTACATGGAGGTCAGAAATTAGAAGCTCATGGAAAGCAGATGAGTTGTATTGTGAACCGCTGTTATGGTCTCAACAGAAGAGCAAATTGACTACGAGGTGATGCTGCATCACCACCCTCCTTCGGACCAAGACCCCGAGATGCAGCTCACGGTTCTTTTCCTTCTAGACAAACCGGCACAGTCGTGATCCGTTTCTGAGTATTGGAAGATGCTCGTGGACTTCAACCTACAAACACAGCTGCAAGCAGATGTCAGTTAAGATTCACTGTTCATTGATCCAATGAAGCTGAATCCCTTGATTTATTCATGGGTTGGGAACTGTAAAAAAAAAAAAAAAAAAAACCATCAGATTACAGGTAATTATAAATAAATTATAGTTAAACTTTCATTTGTTCATCAACAGCTCATTTAGTGCAGCGTTGATGCTGCAAAGTCTACACTGGAAAAGTGTGGTGTTTATTAGCTTGACGTGACAAAGCCTACTTTAAAATGAGTCAAAATGAAAACACAGCATCTCCAACCCCCCCTTGTTCAATGTACTGTGGTCTGCTGTTGAGTTATACTTTATAAATACAAAACAGGCCCATGTTCCTCCTACACATTATGGACTATAGAAGTGTAATCGAGGACGGTAAGGGGGGAAATGTTTTAAAAAGCGTTTTACATAAGATACCGACTGCATATCTCATTTGCAACTGAGAACACAACAATACTGCCGACAACTCATCACGTAAACATGCGCAGCATTCTTCATCAACTGGTCACATTGAGTTTGCTATCAAAAAAAGCACAATAAAACACACGTACATCTATCACTTGCTGGGAAAATCTTTGCACGTTTCAGATACGGCTACAAAAAATTGTTTAAAAAAAGTGAACGAAATCCATCTTGCACAGCTTGAGGGTGCTGCCTGCATACAAACAGCACCATATTCTGAGTATGTTCTGCTGACAAACTATTGGCTATTTTCACTATACAATAAAGAAATTTCACAAAATAGAATTGCTAAGAAAATGCAATGGAAAAAAAAAAAAAAACTAGGAAAAGGATGGGACTCCATTTTCAAATATTCATAAACAGAGTTTTCATAAGATGAGGTATGAAGACACTGTACCTTCTTTTGGTAGCCATTATGGGGAAAACCTTGGCAATAAATAATTGGTTTGTGGGGGAAAAAGATGAGATACTGGTTGGAGATGACAGCTCACAATTTGAAGAGTTCTGGTTTGAATGCCCATTCCTGCTGCAGCATCCTTACTCTGCTTCGATATGGTAAAAATATGCAACAAATACTTTTAATGTATAACTTTTTGCGGGTTGGCACAGTGGTGCAGTAAACATGGCCAATACCTCACAGCACCTGTATAGTGCGATTATAAGCAGGGTTTATCCCCTCTCAGTCTGTGTGAAGTTTATATATCCTTCCCACATTTGTGTGGGTTTCTTCCCATTGTTCAGTCATGTTTCAGATGGACTATTGACTCTAAATTGCCCCAAGTGCCCATATTTACACGTGTTACATTGCTAAGCTCGTAACCATAGGGAGTTTAGCACAGTATGTTCAGCACTGCAAGTAATGTTGGACAAAGGTGTCACCCAAATACCCCACAATAATCATCGCAAATCACTCTGGAGAAAACTGTCGGCGGGACGAATAAATGTAACTCGAGAGAACGTGTGGAATCGAGACGTACAAGCGTTTAAATAGCTGTGCTGGCATTCCCCACACACGCTATTCTCTTAGCCTAATGCTCCTCTTTTTTTATTTAAATGGGAATGTGCTAAAGGAGATGATCATTTGTCATCCTTTAACACCTTAAAGATATCCGCTAACTCTCAGACAAATATGCTTTCTGTATTGCACACGACATTTGTATGGCTCATCAGCTTTTCATAATGATTAGTTCTGACTTTACTGTCGCAGCAACAGCCATCGGAGCGTCTCATCAGGATGGCACAGAACATTTTCGTCCCTGTCGGTTCCATTTTCATCCTCAACGCAGGTAATAATACAAAATAAATTCTGCAATCAAAACACGTAGAGAAAACACATTAAACCTTAAGTAAAACTGATGCTACGACTTAATGTCGCATTTAGATTTCAACCACAAATCACTAGCGGTTTCAATTTTCCTCCATCGTTTCAGCCAATTTTAAACGTCCTGAATGCTCTGCACGGGTGGGGAGAACAAACTGAGGAGCACAGCGTGGTAAAGCTTCATTGCCAAACATCACCACCACCTTGTGGGCAAATGTGAGTGCTGTTCCCTGACCCAACTTTTCAGTCAGTTCCTGAAAAAGAATAAACAAACGGGAGAAGCATGACATAACACAGGTGATTCAGAGTTCAAGTTTAATCATTCTGAAAATTAATTTAGCTTGTATATTAATTTTTTTTTATACATACTTTTTTTTTTTTAAACATATGATATGCAACAACCAAGACAGGACTGTTTGTACGATGAGTAGATGCCAGGATATGGTGAGAAGACTGAACAAAGAGGATGGTGTAGCCCTAGTGTTGGAAACAAATCACAAGGACAAAAGTCAGTCACATATAAAAATAAGCCCAGTGGAGCAAGATGGATTTTCCAGTTTCTTGCCGTTCGCAAAAATCTCAGGACAAATCTGGGGCACATCACACAGGACGTTTTAAAAAAATGCTCAACATACAGCCTGTCCAGCTGAGACAGGACCAAGAAAGAGGGGGGGTGATGGAAGTTCAGTGAAATCAACAGGTGCATCTTTTTGTCCAAATCTTTGTTAAAACATGGAAGCTGTGGCTCCCATTAACAGATTATGTGCTTTCGATCTCATGAGTCGCATTTGATAGAAACAAAGGCTGTATTTAAAGATCTGAAGAAGGAAGGAGATCTGCGATCCTCATCCACACCTTCTCCCACGTACAGAAAGATAAGGAACACTGCACATGTCTTTTATGATAAAACCACTTTCTGAACTGCCTTGTCCACAAAAGCGTAGTTATTGCAATGATCTGTTTAGACACACAAACAATTGTTCATTTCAAAGTCAGTATCATTTTTCATTGTTAAAAAACATCTCACAAAACCAGTTTTTTAAAAAAACATTTTCCGGCACCTTCCTGCTAGGTAAGGTATCCAAAACACATTGTGCCCACTGAGTAACACATGCTTTGTTAAGAACAGAGGATGCATTTTTTCCAACAAGGCCGCACGACTCTTCAGTCTTGCATTTAGAAATGAAACTCAGGAACTACAGCAAAGACCTTGTGGAGTTGCTTTCCAGCATCAATGTGGCACAAACTGGAAAACAGTTGTCAAGTTGACCATTCAGACTGAACACTGCTGACATTTTGTGCTCCAGAAGCAGTGAGTAAACGTTCCAAGAGTATTTTGCATCAGAGGTACAAAAAAAAAAAAAAAAAAAAAAAAAAAAAAAAAAAAAAAGTTATCAGACCATTGAAACAAGCTGTGGCTCCACATTCTGGATTCTTTGCAAGACGTATGGGTGAGTAAACCTGGGGCATCAACCCCCACCCCCCCAAACTGCCTACTTTTCATTTCAGCACAAACTACATCCAAGCATTTACATCCTGCAGCACATTTTTAACAGGAATCGGGGAGTTTGTCATATTCTGCTTTACAACCTGCCACAAAGTAGAAAACTCTGCAGCCGTTCAAACACCTGGCTGTTTAAATTTCAGGAACCAACCAATCTGCAGTATTTTACAATCCTGCTTTTAAGACCTACAAATCACTATTTGTCACTATTCAACTAACTGTAACTGTGCTCCTAGTATTCTGCTGTAAGACAGTAGTGTTGAATTACTGTCTTTCTTGAATGAGAGCAAAACCATGAATGGAACAAAATCCACCAATCATGCCTTTTTTTTTCTCTCTTCCAAAACGTCACATTTCAAGTACTGTGGCTACTGCACGGTTCACCACAGAGAATCACACCACCCTTTCTCATACAGTAATGTTGACCTATCACTTGAGCGACTGTTCCAGTTCAGGCAACGACCAGCTGCACCGACACCAGTCGACACATTCAAAATCACACCGAAGGCAGTTCACACACCGATTTCTGCATTTCCACATCACCCCTAAACACACCATATGTGACGTGATGGATTTGCCGTTTCAAAACACAAGACGATTCCCAGTCCAACAGCGAGGATCAGAACTGGCAAACCTTATATGTTGCTATGTGAACACGGGTAGTTTGCCTCTGTTTAGCACCCAGAGGACAGACCTCCACAATTCCATGTTAAACAAAAAGAGAAAAGTCGCAATTATTGCTTGAGGAAGACAACCAACAACTTATGAGCTTGACTTACAAACATTTAGCCAAAAGAAGGAAAAAAAAGTGAATTTGAACAAAAATGGGTCAAGAATGGATATATGAGGGCATACAAACCTTTGTTTGTAAACTGGTGAGTAAAGTGTCACTTAGAGCCCATCCAGTCTCCTGTTTGAACTCTCCAGAAGTGTAACAATATTTCTTTGTCTGGCAATATAAAAGTCTGTTGAGCTCACAGCAATTCAAGAGCATTTTTATAATCTGCTGACCAGTTCTTCAATTGACTGCTAGGAACACAAATCAACTACTGTGGAAAACAGAGCCCTTTAGAATTTTTCACCCACAAACATGTTTCTCTTCCATTGTGCAAGTAAGCTTCTGTTCCACTTCATGAATATGGTGTCGGGACTAGACGAGGCGTTTCGGGGAGGAGGAGTGTGATGGAGGTAAGAGTGCCAGGGTGGAGGTGAGCCGTTGTAATTCCTGCAGACATCCGTCCATGAGTCTCCTCTCTGTCCCCATATCAGCTCATTGGCAACACTACCTGGAGATCATGGAGCTGGACTGTGACTGGCTGGAGGATGTGGTGGCAGCGCTGAGCTGGGAGAAGCCGCTGTGGCTAGACTCCAGGCTGGTCATCGAGCCCCTGGGAGAGAGAATAGAAAGAGAAAGTAAGACACCGCCACTACCACAAGTTACAAGTGTGATGGATAGAGAACGAGAAAGAGTGGCACTCAGGTCAAAGAGCAGACTGGAAGAAAAACCAGGCTGTACTCCCCATGCTTGTTATTTAGGACATTTACATGGGATAAAGAGCCAGGAAGAATAACTTCCTTTTACCCCTTTGTACACAGGTAGTTCATGCCTTATTCATGCATTTCTGTCATGATGCTATTGTGTAGCCAGAGCGCAACAAGGTGAAGGATGAAAATGGTTTGCTGTTCTTTCTCGTGGTGAGCGGCTGTATGTAACCACCAACATCATGTGCCTGTCCCATGCACAAGAAAACCAGGCAGTGCGACTCACAGCTGCTCACGATCATGCACCTTCGCTAAGAGAAGTCACAACACAACCATTTAAACACTGCTTTCGCACAAGTTTTTCAAATGGCCTTCCACGTCACAACGTAGCAGTGACTACTCAGAGGTTGACGTTTGAGTTAGAGGCAGAGAGAGGCTTTACACTGGAGAGAAAGAAAAAAAAAAAAAAAAAAAAAAAAAAAAAAAAAAAAAAAAAAAAAAAAAAAAGCAGAAAAAANAAAAAAAAAAAAAAAAAAAAAAAAAAAAAAAAAAAAAAAAAGACTGACATGCAGAACACAAGCCGGAAAAGAAAAGGATGACTGACAGATCTGAGCAGAAGGTGAAGGACATGGGACAGAAACCTGAACACGGCTTTTCATACTCTCGATGCAGGCAAAGTACTGCACGCTTTCTGTGCGGACCAGCTTAAGATCAGAGTCTGGGAACTTGCATCCTTTTTTAAAAGATGCAGCAAGATGTACGTTGTCATGGCTGAACGGGAAAGTGCCTCCAGCGTTCCACCAGAAGAGCAAGTATATCCACAGCGAAACCTGTCAGTGTATTAGGACTGATCTAAGCCAAGCGAGACAAGTCAGAGCTCCAGCAGTAAGTGTTTTATCCACTCCCAAGCAAACAATGGAAAATAAATGGGAACCTAAGGAGGAAAAGCCAAGAGCAAGATCACAAACCCAACACCTTCAAGCCTGAACACCGCAAAACCACTAATCATTAGTTTTAATGGCTGCAGAGAAGCTAGGCTAAACTAGAAATGCAAAACCACTTACAAACTCTGCACATCACAGCAAGCATTTCTTTATTGGGGGAACAAAAAAAAAAAAAAAAACATAATTGGTGACAAGAACCAACAAGTGGGGGGATTCTACTCAATTTAACACCCTACAAACAGCACAGAGAACCTTATTTGAAGGACGGATGTCAAACTCTCATATCGCTTAACCTGCTTTTGATATAAATATTGAGCAAATTTTTCTAAAGTACTAGCAATGACAACCCTACCTCACACCCCAAGGGGGAAAAAAACTAATAAAATGACACTTTTTGCTATTAGAACTTCCCTTGCTTTTATACTCAAGCTAAGCATTTAAATTAATTTAAAAAACTAAAACTGATTTGGAGGCCATAACACAGAACAAAGACAAGAAATTTATCTCAAGTTACATGAAGACAAATGTCAAATATAATAAGTCTTGTGTTATAGTGCGTGTTCTGACATGTTACCCAAATGCCACAATGTGCACATATGCGCAGGATAGGGTGACACTGCTTACTGAAACATGAGATAACTGTTCCAGAGCAATGAACATAACAAAATGTTTCATAACCAATGGTAGTGTGCATATAAACACACCCACCATAGTAAACGACAGAGACAAAAGGCATGTGTGACTGGGGAAGGGATGCAGCTGACCTGAAGTCCTCAGAGGCCAGCACCTCTGTGTAGTACATGACTTTACATTTGTGGGAGGAGACCTGCAGCGTAGCCAACACATCATCCACACGGGGTAGGTTGGTGGTGGCACAGGCTGGCATGTTGTGGAATCTCCACTGTAGGATATAGAAGCCAGGCCACCTGGTGATGTGGGAACCCTGGTTGGTGTGGGGTAGAGGAAAGGGCAACACGTCAGGCAGGAGACATTCACTCATAAGACCCTTCACTTCAAAACGCCAAGTTCGGTGTCCTCCTCGTTCGCATGAATATTAGATAAAAGGAGAAGGGTAGCTATTAAAGACACTGTCTTTTCTCTGACCTGCACACTTTCTCCCTCCTTGCAGATCAGAGGAGACTCAACCATGCTGTAGTCCTGTCCCAGCAGCCAGGACTTGTCGATGAGCTGGACATTGTTGCCCCCAGGGGACGTGATGCCATGGGCCCCAAGGGTGTCCTTCTTGGGAGGCTGTGGAGCTCTCTTGGAGTGGAAGATGTTGAAGACAATGTCACCTTTGCACACGTCGAAGTCCCAGGTAATGACCGAGGAGGCATCGATGATTTGAATCAGCAGCTATGTCGAAAAAATGAATGGAAACTCAAATTAACTACACTGGCTATGCAGAAATGACCAGCACTTGATGTATTCATTTTCATCTGCATGGATTTATGAACTTTATGAATATTTTGATTAATCAAAATATTTTAAAAAAGCATTATAATTCATGTGGGATCATAGTACATGAGCTGTGTGTTTTGGTATATGTTTGTATCTGGCTCACGGTGCACAGTCTGCAATTTCTCCGTTTCCAATTTAAAGATGTGCTCATGTGGTAGATTTCCTTATGTATTTACTTATTTCTCCATTTGTGCATTTATCTGTGTCAAACCACAGTCCAGGAGAAGCTACATTTTGTTCTGTTTTGTACACCTGCATAAGAGCAGAATGACAATGAACTGAACCTTGAACTTACACACTCATGAAAACCATGCGATCGGTGGTCATGAGCCACTGTTTAGGCTCAACTTTCAATAAATGCAAACATTACTGACAGTTTTTAAATATTCAGTTACATCACACAGCCGTTAGGTGGAAGCATTTTACCAACTACACCTTGGTTTCTCCCTGTGCTGCTTGTTAGCAATAGAGTAGGAGGGACAGGCAGACCTCATGCGGGGCTCCCTTGAAGACACTGGCGCTCTGGTAGATGGTCTCTGTCCACAGGCGAATGTCTTCATTCTCCAGCTCCTCTGGGGTGCGGTACAGAGACTTTGGGACAAGTCCACCCTCAGGAACCTCACACTGTGGGGGGGGGGAAAAAAAGACTCTCACCATGACTATTAAGTGCACAGAATCTGCAGTACGCTACACTGGAACTTCAAGTGCTGTAAATCACCATACGGCAGAAGACCACAGGGGTCCACTGCCTGGACCTTCCCATGCAAAAAAAAAAAAAAAAAAAAAGCCTGAATCATGGATTGTGGTATCACACAATGGGGGGGGGAAAAAAAAAAAACATCTGTGGGGAGGAGGAGGGGGTGGTCTGTCCTAACAACAACAACAACAACAACAACAACAACAACAACAACAACAACAACAACAACAACAACAACCTGAAACCCTACTCTCCAGTCCTTCCTCACCATGCAGTCTCCTCCTAGAAAGTCTGGGATGATTTCCTTGTCAATATAATCCAAAAGGCCTCCAGGTCCCTGGTAATCATTCCCAGCATAGATGAGGAACTTCTTCCGAGTGTTTTCGTCAATGAAGGGACTGACCTGTGAACAACAAACAGGACCATGCTGAGGCAATGGCAAAAGCAGAGCAGTGGGTATAGACAAAATTGGCTAAAAGACTACTGTGTTTTGGCTCTATTAACGTCAATGAACATTTGAATATAGTTGAATATTTTCAAACTATTATTATTATTATCATTATTATATGGGTTTTTGTCCAACTGCGGAGGATTGAAATCAAGCACCTGTTTCTACGCAAGGTTCCAAACACAAATATAGATGCAAACTTTATTCATGGACTTTTTTTTTTTTTTTTTTTTAAACCTGGTTCTATACTGACAGAGCTACAGAGTGGTAGTTTTACTTCTGGACTGAAAACATGTGCCCAGAGGTTGTTTTCTCAGCTGAGACACCTTTTGTATTCTGCGGTGGTTTTGATAGGTAGGGCGGCTGCTTACCAGAGTCCAGAGCACAGGGAAGACCCGCGGGGCCCTGAGTATGAGCAAACGGCCCAACGTTTCGGGGTAGTTGGCTTCTACCACCTCAATGATGCGAAGCAAGGCCTTCACCCCAGGTCTCCAAAGGTGCCTCATGTTGAGACCCTCCAGGTCCACCAGACATGTCCAGCAGCTGCAAGGAGGGAACATATTGTAACTGACTTTCCAAACACACATTTCACAGAAGGGTACAAGACTGAATATATGCCTTTACACCCAAAAATACGCTGCATCTGTAGAACCCTTCGTGCTGCCAGCTCTGCCCGGACAACTGCGGAGCTAAAAAAAAAAAAAAAAAAAAAAAAAAAAAAAAAAAAAAAAAAAAAAAAAAAACCCCAAAACATAACTGCAAATGTTTCAGAGGCTTGACTGAGGCCTTGCTNAAAAAAAAAAAAAAAAAAAAAAAAAAAAAAAAAAAAAAAGACACGTATTGGTGACACACTGCTGCACCGTGCTGCTGGTCTAATGCAGCTCCTCAGGAAAAGGCAGTCAAGTCACTAATATTTACACTTATTCATTTAGAAGATGTTTTTCTCTAAAATGATGTACAACTTATAGCAAACAAGGGTATGTAACAACAAAGAGTTATAGATGCAGACACTTAAATCCTGAAGTATAGATGCTAAGTCCAAAAAAACTGTTTTTTTTAAATGAATGAGTAAATAAAACTACAGACTGTCTTCAACTTATACTCGACATACAATGGACGTGCACTTAAGATGGTCAATAATAATAATTATTGCTAAGATTAATTTATTTTTAAAAAATGAAACAAATTAAAGTTGTCCAAAAATAATGATTTCAAAGAATTCTAGTACGTGAACGCGCATCTTACTGCAAACATGTACATAAACACCTCAGAGTAACTATTGTGCCTGCTGACAGTCGTAAAAAAAATAAATAAATAAATAAATAAATAAAACACAATAAATGTAGAAAGTCATTATAAGATCATTAAGAGCTCACCACCCTTAGCATACATTAAAAAGTAGCTGTATATTTATAAAGAATTTATACTTTATTAGATAATGCAGTGAAAGGCACCATGGCACTGTTAAAACACAGAACGGTTTACGTTCTTTGAGCTTATGTAAGTCAACATTCCACACATGGTTAAACCTATTTAAAACGGCTCTGTATTTTGGTATCAGTGATGTACATGCCATGTAAGGTAGAATAATGTGTGCTTCAGAATGTGGGTGCTCCGCTCCAGCCTTTTGGGGGTGGAGTCCTGCATATTTTGGAGCATACAGTTTAATCGGTGCCTTCTGAGAACTGAAATGGCAGGTAAGGTGACAATTTGTTCAGTTAACCATTCTGTGACTGCAGTTAGGCGATGAGACAGGGTAAACATCAGAACACCCTGTGGCCTTGAAGACTATCGTTATGCATCCTTGCTTTTGAATAAACCAAAATCAAAAGCTAAGGCCACTTTTGGCCCCTAGATTCCCAGTACCTTATCGGTCGGCCGAAGACCTTGGTGTTCTCCTCACAACGTCTCAGTCCCTCCTCGTTGATTGAGAGCACCTGAAAAGACACAGAACAGCACCTGAATGCCAACCGTAATTCTCGACTGGGTCAGTTAACAAGGGAGACGAGGGGGGTTACACTCACATGCCTCAAGAGAGATTCCTCCCCAAGGGCACGCACCAACCCTTTGGTATCCATCTGACCGAGGCGCAGGATGTAGAGAGGTCGCCCGTCTGCAGAAAAGTAACGTTTTGCACACAGTTAAAATGTGACCACCTCGTATCAGGGAAAAACTGATAAGCAGAAACAAATTACAAGGGATATCTACAATTTACCCACTTTAATCTCATACATTTAATGCTCATATGTGAGTTCTGGGCATAGTTGAGATTTCCACACATTTACAAACCACCAATGCAAAAAAGGGGAAATAAAGCATCTTGCGACTGGCATGGGATTCCTAAGCAAGCAGCAGCAGCAGCAGCAGCAGAGTTTAAGACAGAGAAGAGGAAAGAGAGCAAGTTGCTGGGTTCCTTCCTCTTTGGGTCACACATTCATTTGGAGCAATTTACCTGCATGAGTCCTGATAGAAAAACAGTCACAGACTGATAAATCTTTTCTACACGTCTCTGTTAAACATGCTGCTGCACGACGCAGAAGTACAGTACAGCGTTTAGAACTGCAGCCCTCGCATCCCACAGTCGCAAGTTTTAATTTCACTTCCTGCAGTAGTGCCCATGAGCAAGGTACTTACCCTAAAACTGCTTTAGTATAAACTGCGCAGCTGTTTAAATCATTTTAAGGAGCTTAACACTAAGGTGCTTTGGAGAAAAACATCTGCTAAATGAATAATGTACAGTAATACAAATGCACCGCTGCATGTAAGCATTTTTTCAAGGCTTTGCATGACCCATTTTATATTCATGAAAACAAATCTCAAATGAAAAGAAAAATGAAAGAATGAAAGATCGTGTGTTTGGTTACCTGCCCTAAAGTAACTGTACATCTTTAAAAAAAAAAAGAAAAAAAAAAGTCATTTATAAAACAGAGAAAACTGAACCAGACTGGGAACCCTTGTGTACTGACCCTCAAGATAGTGGTATGGTTGTGCAGCTACTCAGGGCCATAGGTTAAATAATAATAATAATAATAATAATAATAATAATAAAAATAATAATAACAACAACAACAACAACAACAACAACAACAACAACAACAAGGTAAATAAAATAAAATTTTAAAAAAAGGTATTTTAGCAAGTACTATAACATTTAAGCAGAGACTTGTAACCAAAAATTGCATAGATAAGTGAAATAGCAAAACCGGAGAAGTGACATGTGAAGCAATGGAGTGGCTTGGAGATGTGGTCAAAGTAGTACCTTTGTCATGGTGGTGCCAGCCCCCAGTGTAGTAGTCATGCAGCACATGTGGGCAGTTCCACGTCTCAAGCAGGTAGTCCACCTGGTGCTGCTTGCGCCAGGTGAGTGACTGGCACAGGATCTCACGTGCCTTGTCCATGTTGAAGTCACGTGCCCGCAGGAAACGCAAGATGTGCTCATCCTTTGGAATCTGAAGAGACAAGAAACAGGCCAAGTCTTGGTGAGGTTGGCATTGTACCAGTTTGTGCGTCTCTCCACACCTGCAGCAATGTCAACAAACAGACAGGCTCCTATAAACTGTAAGCACCCAGTGGGTGCACGTGTATGTGCATGCAAGTCAAAGCATCTTACCTTGCCCTTGTGGGTCTCCTGGAGCCACTGGCGAAGGCGGATCAGGCAGCTTTCCTGTAGAGGAGTCAGGTCACCCAGGTAGCGCTTGATGTAGTCAGCATCAAGTTTATCTGTAAACATCCAATGCAAAAAAAAAAAAAAAAAAAAAAAAAAAAAAAAAAAAACCCACATGCAGGAAGTCAGCACGACCCATTAACAACGCTGTACCACAGCCAAGGAGAGAAAACTCTCAGGGACTTTTAATTTACAATTTTCAGTTTCTCATCAACCATTCTGAGCTGTTCAATTGGTGTCGGCTGTGCTATAGAAATAGACTGACCATCAGGGGTTCCACTTAGGGGCTCTGAAGAGTTGCCCGGTAGACTGGTGGTATCCTTGCTCTGGAGGCTGTCCTTGGTGTTGGCAGTGGGAATGGCGATGGCAGGTGTGACAGGCAGCTCAGGTCTGGTGGGAAAGCTGTCTGCAGCAGGTGAGGCAGGGGATGGGGTCCAGCGTGGCATGTGGGTGATCCCCTCCTCCTCCAATTCTCTCAGGTAGTACTCAATGATCTCTTTACCCTGTGGGAGGGGAGGGAAGGGTATTGCATGCCACTGTAAAATGAGGACACAAACATTACCAAGAAAAACAGGACATGTTTACTCTGAAGGTACAGGAGTAATACTGGCATAGCAGGAACAGGCCACAACTTGCGTGCAAACACCAGGAAGCTTTAATGTGCACTCTTTCGTTCCACAGGACAAAGCACGCTGGTTCAAACCAGATCCACTTTCATGTGACAGACTGAGAGCAAAATGTTAACAGAACAATGGCCAGCTGGAGCACTGGGGCTGGAAACGTGGAATAAGAAATGACTCACACACCTTTTTGATACTACTGGCATATTGCTTCATGGCAATTTTTTCCACGGTGCTCTCAAACCCAAAGAAGGACTTGATGTCCAAGCTGGCGGATTGCTCAAAGCACGTCCATTCTTCATTCTCTGGGTGAACCTGCAGCCCCCAATCCCAGGTTTACAAATTTAGTCCCAAACCACAGATTTAGTCCCACAGCAACACTGTAGAGTCCATATATTTCAGGACCAACTATATTAAACATTTCCAAACAGAATTATTTAAATAAGCAAACTAGTTCAACAACAACAACAACAACAACAACAAGGAAGAGGGGAGGAGGGGAGGGGAGACAACTTTCAACCATAGACTCCAAATAATTGTTCAGTACTTAGAAAAAGGGTGGAGTTTTCAGAAAAGCTGCTTAAATGACTGACACCACCTTTATCCCAAGAATTAGGATGACTTAAAATGACAACCTGCATGCAGACACTTTCAAAAGTACATCTCTACTGTAATTTTCATCAGCTTTAATGCTTCAAAAACTTGACTCTCTAGTCATTTTTCCTTCCCAATAACATCCCCAAAAATTACTTGTAATGTACAAACATCTTGAACCAATTACAAAAAAAGTTCTATAGTTCATTTAACAATTATTTATTCATAATATTCTTTTGTTTAATGTTTAAAGAATTATGCCCAGAAGTGAAGTAATGTTTTGCTAGTTTTAGCATACAGGGAAAAGTTCTGGTAAAAGGTTTACCCCCAACCAAATTTCCTAACTACACAAAACAGATATTTAAATAAAGCTGGTTGTTTAGATGCTATGAAGCTGTATTAAAACATGGCAAGTTGGCGAACTGTTTGAAACTCGTATGCATGTGCTGGTCATTTACACTGAGTCACGAGCCTCTGGGCCACATCGATCAGTACAAACTGGGGACCTCAGGAGGAGTTCCCTGCACATGGAAATACTTAGCGGCAAATGGGGGCCCAGCAGTGACTCCAACCAGCTGGAATGCAGCAAGGGAATGAGTGACCTTAATTATTTACACTCCATGTGCTGGACTACATTCAGCTGAACCTGAGACATGAGGGTAGAAGTACTTTTTTCTGGTTTATTTCGAAGAGCCTCACTCCCTGGAACTGAGCATGTGTCTACCATCTGTGGGTCATGCTCCTTGCAGGACTGGTGCTCGTGCCTCTCACCGAGTAACAGCAGAGTTCGTGGATGATGACGCGATTGGAGAAGGTTTCATTGTGCGACTCGATGTGCAGTGTTCGCTCGTGGCGATTCAGGCTGTTTTTCTGGATGAAATACACAAAGTCTACGCCAGCAATCTGGAGGTCAGAAGGAGACAACATGGTCAGTTAAAGTCCTTTGCTTTTACGGAGTGGCCAGTTCCCTGATACACCGAGTCTCAGAGGCTGTAGTACCCGCTTCAGCAGCCGAGGTGCATCCACATCTAGCTTGCAGCGACGCTCAATGCAGTGGATCGCTCCATCTTCACTCTGGTGCTCACTGAGCACATCACTGTCCACGAACATGGGGATGAGTGGACAGGTGGGGAAGCGTCTCTCGTAGGCCTGGGAGATGCAGAGACAGACACACGCAAACTGAGCACTGAGTATAGCTGACACACAACCTTTGGTGTTGCCAGTGTGCCAGGTATAAGGGTAGCTCATTAGTAATCTGTTACACTAATACATGTTCAGAAATGGACTAACCCAGATGCTACGTCAAATATGAGAAAACACTTGTGGGTAGTGTTATAAAACTACAGAAGTGTGACAGGCAGGAAGGACAGTCATCTTTTGCCTAAGCTTCTGTCACCGATTCCCTAGATTACAGTGTCCATTTTCAGCCAAAATGGGCAACATCAATCTGCCACACAGAGCAGAGCAGCAGGATCCCAGCTCTTCTTCAGCTATGAAAAAGGTATAGGATTTCAGTTTTGCTTGGACTGATTCTTGGTGCTTTTATCATGCATATTCATGTGATCTGGACTTTTTTCTTAAAACATCTATAAGCTCTACCTGGTCAAGGGCAGAACTAAGAACCTTCAAATGCAAACACTATGCTCAATGACCCCATGTAGGTCCAGTAAGACTTGTATTATGGCACAGAACAACGTAAGCTTAGTGTTTTCTCATTTCGCTGGATCTGCCTGAACGTAATGGAACTTCCTGGGATAGAAGAGTGGCGGGGTAATGCAAAGCCTCTGCAGCCATTTTAGGGCCCAGCTTGGAGAGCAGAAAGTACACAACTAGAGAAATGTGCAAGCCTGTGGGATGAGGAGAAAGGAAGAATGTACATTGTTAAGGAACTCACTTTCCACTCCTAACATCAGGAAAACCATTACTGAAATGGAAGAGGGGACACCTTTCTGCCAACTCAGCTCTTTTATGTACTTTGGGGAGCAAGAAGCCCACAGGAATATTATGTCTGTCTGTGTGTATGCGGGGGTAGGGTGTGAGACCATAAACCAGGCTGCAGAGGCCAGGGCCCAGAATACTTTGCTTTGGCCTGAATTATTATATGTGCTGATGGACCCAGAGAAAATAAAACGTGAGCATGGGCAATGTAGATTCACCGCAGTGCTCAGAGCAGCTCCCTGCTGACCGGGCCGTTCTAATGCCAAACTTCGATCTGGAACTTCAACGCTGAACTGCTATGGTCAGCACATACTGACCAGGAAAGAGGATGCATGGAAAAGACTTGTTGAAAGTGTAAAAAGCGCAAGCACGTGCCAATACCAGCAGTCTAACAACTGAAGGCCTAGAACAAAGAGCTCTGGAAAAATAACTGCAATACAGAATGTACTACAATTTACCTTGGAAAAAGAAAACACTTTCAAATTGTCAGTTATTTGTAACAAAAGATGCCAGTGGGAGGAGCGGGGGAGCATTGGTTTAAAAAAAAAAAAAAAAAAAAAAAAAAAAAAAAGGGAAAAAAGCACAAAACATTTGCTGTAGATCTGACTTGAACACGTCTTGTAAAAATGATCTGAGCAAATCTTAACTCAATCTTAACTGAATATAAACTAATAAAATACAAGAGAGACAAACATATCTTCTTTCACATGCAGAAGAAAGTAATTCAAATTGAAAACATACATTTAGTTCAGCTTACAATAACAGCAGTCTTGCATAAACCACTGGGGAGAACAACAGAAAGAGCTTTGCTAAATGTAGGTCATATTCTGCTGAGGGTAACAACTTGCAGAACGTGACCAAGTCATTGCCACGGTTCGCAAAAGTCAATACATACTAACAACACTGAACAGGATGCCCATTATCCTTGCCTGTTTGACCCGTCTGTCAAAAATCAGCTGACACCACTTGACGATTCCACTGCTCGAAGATGAGGGTTCAAGAGGGCTGGGAGTACCCTTACAAACTGAGTTCAGAGCCAGAGGATATTGATTTTTAAAACTGGCCCTCTTGCACTTCATAAAGTTCATAAACAGGAAGACGGAAACATTTCCAGAACACTTAGATGTTTTCCACTCCCTGCAAGTATACTGGACGTCCTCCAGCCATGACAACAATTGCAGCCAGATGAATGAAGTTTGCTGGGGTGCATTCCAACATCTATCAGAGACCATCGCACAACATCATACAGCGACACAAAAATTACATTTGAGTTGTTTAAAGATTCTACTGCTCTTGTTCTCAAATTCAGAGAATTGCAAAATCCTCGCGAAATCAATATTTTAATATTGTGCTTCATATCGCCATTTCTCAAGTGCAAGTAATAACCAAGGTTTTCACCAGAAAATATTCTTCTGATGGATCCTATATGGCCTTATGATGCCTGATAATTAGGCAGTTATGATCCAGATGTCAAGAAAAACAGCTGAGAAAGTGCTCAGGATGATATTCCAAGGGGTGGGGGAGAAAAAAAAAAAAAAAAAGATTACTGTAAGTTTTGAGTTATCACTATATTAAGCACAAAGACTTCCTGTGCAGAGCAGCATAGCGTAAACATGTAGAAGAAAGCAACCGGGCACAAAAGAAGAGCAAATGTGTCTGCAGACAGACAAATACAGTCACACTTTCAGACAAAAATCTGTCAATACTCCCATCTTTCCAGTGTTTCTGCACAAGTCTGCAGGTACGAGAGGAATCAGGACATCTTATGTGGGAATTGTCTCTGCTGAGCTTCCATCCTCAGCACATCCTGGCAAGGCAGTCTCCAAAACAGTCTCTATTCCAAATACACTACGTATAATCCCGGGCTGAAGTCCAGATAGCCAAAAGCTGTAATCAAATGCAATACAGAAAAGAGCACTGAAAAAACTTCACACCGACCTAAAACAAAATTTAGGACAACTCCTTCATGTTATGTTCTAAGTTGAGCAAATGTGTCACATGCCACCAGCAACCCCACCACATGTTCCCAACCTGCTGCACAGCACCTCCCATTGCCACATTGTCAGGTTATTGAGCCTTGACCTCCAAAGGTCAACAACCTGCAGAATTCTACCATCTCACCAAGGGAAGAAGACTTCTCTACTTCTATCTAATGTGAGAGGCATGCAGTATCTTTGCAGGAAGTGTTTCACAATGCAGATATGAAAGTCAAGGCATCAAAAGCATCTTTTGGCAATGTATGTGTACAGCATGTCAACCACTACAAAAGTTAAGAACCTTTCAATTCCCTACACAAGTTAGTTTTCCCCATTTACAAAGCTTCATGTTACATGAGACAAATCATAAAGAGCCGTTCACATCAGGGTGTAAACAGAGGACATTCAACCCCATCACTTTTCAGCTCAACACAAAGAATGACTGTAAAACAGAGATGGTCTTTGTCAACAAGTTGATGGGCTGATGCTCAGTGTAACCATCATTATACGGAGCTAACTATGACGTCAAACTTCCTGATGCCTAGTTTAATGATGGAAACAAGGAAGATGAGTCATTATGATCTATACTGCCAGACCGTCTGATTTGAAAACAGGGGACAATACTCATACCCTCACGTCTAACAGCAATGACAGCTATTTACAGGTCACACGTCACTCATTGTCTGCCACCAATACCCCCAAGCTGGGAGAATCATGTCTGCCCACTGGGCTGTGTATCGGGGGGGGGGGGGTTGCTGCCTGGCAGTGCCAGTCATGTGAGCGGCTCTTCCCAACAGTGTCACTGTGTCACTTCTGCACTTCTGAGAGCATTTTCACTGGCAAAGTCACACAAAAGACAGAGCCACAGTCAAAAAGTAATGCAGTATGGACAAGGAGTAAAGCTCTATTACCACCCCAATTTATACAATCCAATTAAGATGCTAATACATTAAAACAGAGGGCAATGATTGTTTGTACAAGTCAAGGCAAACAAAAGGCATAATATTTTACATATCTTAATAGTACAGTATCTTCTTTCATTCACATGCAAATTAAATAATGATTTCCCCCCAAAAGAAGTCCATAATTCCTTTAAACATTTGGCTCAGGGACAGATATAACCATAAACTGTTACAGGCCATGCAAGCCAAACAAGGGGCACATATTGGTGACCCCAAGCTGCGTATTTTTTTCTAGCTGCTTGCCCTTAACAGGGTCTGAAATGAAAGAGGTGGTGGTGAGAAATGATCCCGAACGCCTGCAACAAACAATGCAGTAAACAGTGCGTGCTTTTTTCTGCGCTCACAGGCGTGATATCGCCAACTGTGCTGAGCCAGCACTAGATCCAGGAAGCAGCTGTATGTTGCGTGGGTTCATCGGGCTTCCTGTGCTCGTGTAATAGAACCCCCACATATCTGCTTGGCAACTCTTTGTTGAGAGATGGGAGTGAGGCTACAACACCAGTGGGATACAGTGCTTTAAGCTTCCAGGTAACTGACAGCCAGGAAGCCAAAGAAAAGAACAGAACCATTCAGCATTTACCCTCCCTCCAGTCCTACCTCTCATTACAAATGGGAAGAGTTGTATAACTTCTCCATTGAGAGTTTCCTCCAACAGAAATAGCATTTTGCATGTTCCTGCTTTCTTCAGCCAAACACAGTATTACCCAAACCCACGTTAAACACAATATCAAGGGCTAAGAAAACCCATGGTGCAATTGCAGAAAATGGGTCAAATGAGACAGAAGGCAGGTCTGTAAAAGGACCGACAGGCAGAACGAAAGTGCAACTCTAAAATGATATGGGTGACATTCTGTTGCTTAAATGACTATATCAATCAGAAAATGTGGCAGGGAGGAGAGTTTACGTATGATATTTCCACTTGCAAGCTGCTGCTCAAGCTGAACTACTATGGGACTTTCAGAATTCTGAACTACATTTATGTTTTCGATCCAGTTGACTTGGCTGAATAGACTGTTGTCGATGCACTTGTTTAACATTTTGCATGAAAAAAAGGACTTTTAGCATTCCCCCCCCCCCAAATGAGTTTAGAAACAGATTCATCTGTGACCTAAGAGTAAACTACTTCCAATTACACAATTTGAATTCTCTCCAATGCCCTTGTTTAATTTCAGAAAAGAAAATTAAACCACTAGGATTACCCACAACCAGCCCTAATCAAACCATTATATTTAAAAAATAAAGTGGTGGTTAACTATATCAACTTAGGTATACCAAACCTATGAGAGGCTCTGTAAAGTGTGTGATGATGTTCATTTGCAAGACAAATGCCGTCAAAAAGCATCCTGCAGGATTCAGGAGACCCTGCAGTCGCCCTTGAGCAGTGCATAAACCCTCAATGGTTTCGGTAAACATTCAACAGTTTCAATGGATAAAGCATAACATGAATTCGGGCTGAGCAGACGTATCTCTGAGATTAACCCAGTATCACACACAGTAAACAAAAACCTGACAAATAAATGCTTTATTTACAGTCACGTACCGGTAACATGAAAAACGCATCGTGGGTTTACCCCACTTTTGTCATTCAGACCCATGGAGACCAAAAACATTCAACCTATAAATTGTTTATCCAACTGATTTGAAGATGGGCTCAAAGCACAAGAAGTGCTCATTTTCAGTGGTGTGGTGCAAACAGTCATTCACAGCAGCAAGAGACACCGTTTTCAACAGACAGTGTCATAAATGTGTTCAGAAAGGATTCCGCACCACTCTCAAGTTATAAATAGCTGAAGAAATACAAAAATGAAGTGTAAATGAGCTGAGCCGGTCTAATAAGAAGTGGACTTGGAAATGGCAGAACGGTACTGCTTTAACAGACACCACAGGTCAGTCTGCAGCACACTGCTTGCATCATGTTGCAAAACTAAATCCAACTAAGCTCATTTTCTCTATACTCCTATGATAGAAAACTTTCACATTTGGAAATACTGAGCAAAATATGTGGAATTTTCAGACACGCTGTTTTATTAGGGAGGCAGAGTCCAAGGTGTTGTGAAAGCTTAAATTCAGAAGAATGCAAAGCCACCCCCCCCTTCAGTCCAGCACCTTTCCATGTTGATATCCATCCAATTTCTCCACTTAATGCTGCAACAGTTGTTTATACTCGTTGGCTTTCTCACCATTTATGTTAATCACTTTTCTCTTATTTTACAGTTTTTTCCACATTTTTACCTAACCAGTGCTGCAAAACACCACAGAGATGCACTCTAAATTTGTCTTCCTTTTAACGCATAACTGCTTTAAATGATTAAAACCATTTTTTTTTTTAACTTCTGAGTGTCTTGTGAAAGAATACTGCAGCATCTCTGGCATAAACACATAAATAAACCACACACCCCTTTAATGCTTCCCTCTCCTTAGTCGACTGTATTTTCAACCTTGTCGTTTTTTGAGAAATTTCAAGCATGTTCTTCCCTTTCACAGCAGCAATGGCAGAGTTAGAAAAATCTGACCTCATCAGAAATTACAAGTTTAGCTACACATCATCGACCAACGACTCCAACTCATAATGCACAATGAGATCCGGTTTAACAGTTATGTCAGAGAAGTCAGCACCCACTGCCCCCTCAGTGATGTTAAGCTAGACAGAAATTCCTCACAGGACAACTGAGCACATTCTCTGAAAATCCAAAGCATAAAAAAGCCAGGGAGGGTTCAAGCTTTGAAAATCAGGGAGACAACTGAACTACAGGTCTGAATTTATCTGAAATGATCATCTCAAGCTCAAAATTCTGTTTCCCCAACACTGTTGTTTGTGAAACGTACATTCATGATTTAATGCCAGATTTGCGTGCATTTCCCTGCTGCGATGGAGAACCACGTTTTAATCTGTGTTCTACGTTCAGTCACACTGCCTCCTCCGCAGCTGAGACAGCAATGAGCCCTGAAACAACAGCTCACATTTCACGGAAAGGCTCAAGTTCAGACCACAGCTGTGGAGCCCTTGACACGCAACACAAACCAAAAGGATAATATGTTTCCTATTATGATAGAGAAAGCCAAGCAAAGTACTGCTGCCTACCGCAGTCTGCTCACAGCTGGAGGAAGTAAATAGGATTTCACTCAAAATGTACACTTCCCCTTTCTACCCTAACACAGATGTGAAAACAGAGTTAAGTCACATCTTGTACTTATGAATTAATTCAGTGCGGAAAAACATTTTAGAATTTCAGATAATTTTAGAGTCAGTCAGAGAAGGCTGCTTAATGATAAGTTGTGGCAACAACGATCAGGAACCAGGAATAAACCCACACCCCTCCCGTGAGGACTCCCCTGTTCATGATCAGAACCACACCCAACCGACTTGAGCTGTAACATTATGGCAGTAGTGATATCAACTAAATTTCCTGTTATTCTCATTTAGAATACAACCACTGACTAGAGCTATTGTAATCCCCCACTGCCAAAGAAAAGCAGTTGTTCTGTGGGAGAACACACACACACGCACACACACAAAAACATTCATTATAATGGGTAAAACAGCCATGCAGCAAAAATTTCCTGTACTGGGATTTCATGAAAGCCGTCTCAAACTTTTGCAAAATTATAAATGCCTACGTGTTCATTTCAAAATGAAAACAAAACAATTGTGATTTTTTTTAAACAGACTTCTTAAGTGGTGATGCAAAATAATCACAAGTTGCTAAAAAACCAGACTGGCTATTTAAGAAGAATGTGTTTGGTTTCGATCAAAATTTTTCTAAATCCTAAAACTGCAAACATTACTACTTACTACTGTAACAGCTTCTGTTCATATCACCTTGTGAGAGAGAGAGGCGTGTAACCTCTGGTGTAACCTAACATTACCTTGATAAGATGTAATTATACTTTGTTTTTACACATTGCTGTTTGCTACTGAAGACCAATAAAACAGAAACTCAACTTTCAACAACAAAAAAAGATGTAACTTGCTTCAATCAGACATCAAAGTCTTAGACCAGAAAAGGGGGTTTGGAAAGGTCTTAAGCCTCGAGTAATCCCACTTCTGGCACCCTGATACGAGAGAAGCGGTTGAATGAGATCTTGAAGGTTCCAAATCTAAGCACTAGCCCGAGATGGAGCTCTTTTATCAGAGTCCTCCAGTTCAAAAGCCAAACGCTAACTTTGCTGTAGACATGGCAACAGATCATCTATTATGTGCTTTACAGCATAATATCCATCTTCAGTTCCTCTGTCAAATTTCATTAGCCTGCTGCCTGCAACACCCTTGTGCTGAACCACTTTTGTGCCGTTTCTGGTTTGGCGCCCCTGGAAGCACACGACCTTACAAACTACAAAACCTTACCCTACCTTACTTCAAAAAGTACCCTGTAGGGTCAAAGCCCTGTGTATTTCTGCACTGATGTCCAAGTCCACAAATCAGATGGAAACTTTATACCACTTTGTGTGCATTCTAGCCTTCAAGGGGGACAACATATTACAGATTATGTACAGCTGCAAGTCAGAACAAAGGCCTTGGAAAAACAAAGTACATTCCTTTGGCAAACAGACTAGAACTGCCTAAAGTAGAGCAACACAGTATATTAAGTTTTGTCCTTGGGAGCATAATTCTAAAGAACAATCAGCAACAGTGAACATGGGTTTCTCACAGCAGAAAAATGTTTTCAAAAACACCCTCTGCGTTCGTGCCAATCTCTATATTCTGTAAATGTTAAAGAACACTTTTTGTTTCAACAGCATTTGAAATGTGAAAACAAACATCAGCATCATGTAAACACTCTCACAAAACATCCACCCAGTTTTTAAAGCAATTAAGTTGAAGTAGGATTCTCCAGGGAACAGAAAAAAGAAGCTTATAGCCACATGAGCCCTGACATGCCCAAGGGCAACAAGAAACTGTTTCCTTGAACTGCAGTCACAAACACAAAACACTTTTAAATCAATTTTACATCCTTTGGAGGTTAAGCAATTCATTGGAAACCTATGTCAAAACGGGGGGGGGGGGGGCTACTGCTGTTTTTGAAGTACCAAAATATTCCATACAAGACGATCAGCTGAGGAACAATAACGTTTAAGCGTTTTAAACGTTCTACAAACACTAATTAAATGCTGTATCTTCACTGAGTATCATATAGACATACAAACAGACATAAATTCATTTCAGCAGGTAGAGGTGGTAGAGTAAAGAGTCAAATAAAAAAAATATTACAGAACAATGTACCACGGGATGGGGATTCATTTTCTGGTTGGTAAGAAAACACCGACCATATAATATCACAACAACCACCAAATAAGGGTAAAAGTATGCCAAGAATTTCAGACAAAAAAGTGGAGGTGGAGCTTTGGACCATTATTTGTTTCAACTGGGTTGTAAAAACATATAAACAGGGGAATTCCAAAATAAATGGAAGTATTTCCTAATGGCTCGTACGAATAAGCAACTGAATTTTACACATTGTACATTATAGGTAGGAATTGCTGCAGTTAAAAAAAAAAAATATTTGGGGGGGGGTCTTCCTGACTCCAGCTGCCTGCAGAAAATTCTTGGCCCTCAGTCACATTTGACTGTAATAATACAGTAATATATTTTAATGCAAGCTAATTATTAGGTTACTGTCATCAGCTGTTTGTACAGCCCACTGTCCTATCTAAACAAGCTGACAAAAGGCATTTGCACCTCACCAAACGTTACTCACAATTAAGCCCTGTCTTTCCTGCTGTCACTGACAAAGTCTTCAAAGAGCAGCTGAGAGGAACCCCCCCCCCCCAACCACCAAGGCCACAGCTCTGTTTCAGCTGTAAGCTGTGGGTAAGGTTTTAAATGTAATAAAAAACTCAGGGGCCAGTTTTGAAGGACTCGAGTACCATCTTGGAAAACATAACCGTACAAGGCAGAAACACTGCACTGTGGCTGAAGACAAAATCTGTAAAAATCTGAGTGCAACTAATTAATTTTTTAAACCATAAATGGAATAAGAAGCTCAGCACTGAGAGACATGCAAAACACAACAACCCTTCAGTTCGCATTTATAACGCTACAGTTCAGAGGTGGGAGCACCAACTGTGAGTTCATCTTCATGCCATCCTAGGTAAAATTAACAAATGGGTGTAATGTCACAGATGCATGAGTACATAAATAAAGCCAAATAAAGGCACTAAAACAATATGCAACTGTTCTATTTAACAGAAGCTGTTAAACCCAGAAATTCTTTAAAAAAAGGACATCATAATCACAGGTCATTCTAATAATTTAAAAAAGCATTCTTACACAAGAAATTGGAACTGGGTACATATTCTTGGTTTTCAAGTCATTACTGACACCAGGGATTAAATAGATGACAGCAAAGGGATGACAACAGCGAGGAGAATCTACTTACCGCCATCACCAGCTCAAAGGGTTGCTTATATACCCGTACAGGGGACTGGTATTTCTGCACCATGTTGACAGTCTTTGGTGATACCTGATCATTTAAAATGGGGAGAAGGGAGTGGGGTTAATATTCAAAAAAGGTAGTTCAAAAAGCTGGGAACAAGGAGCCAGCTCCCTCAAGACCCCGACACCAATTATCAAATAAAGAAGGCAGGTGACGGGGTGTTAAATAATAAAATCGATTCAGGTACTCCAGCAACAGTGATTTATAAGCTATAAAGCAAGGAAGGAAAAAAAAAACCATCAAAAGAGATACTTGCAAAGAGTGTACTTTCTGTAACGGGCAAAAAGATAATGTACCTTTAAGGTGAATGTAATGTCTTTGTGCGTACAGAAAACTAACTTACACAAACACAATGTTTTTTCAGTAGGCAACATTTTAAATGTAGGGTTTCTCTAAACAAATAGTGTAGTGTCTTCCATCATTGCCTAGGACAGCCACAGCCTGTGCTTGGAATATCTCAATATCCACAAGTTGTGACAAACATACAATTATGAAATCTCACCGCCAGATCATCGGATGCCCCTGCACTGGTTTTACTCTCCAGTTTACCATTGCAGTTCCTTTACGTCACTGCAGTGTGAAACAAACGCTTACAGTATTATAGTTTCATGCATATATATCATTGTGTATATTCCATTCCATATATTCTCTTAAACCAAAAACATGCTTTAGACCCCTCTTCTAAAGCTTGCTGGTTAAAAAAAAAAAAAAAAGACTCAATCTCAAGCTCCACAGCAGCACAGGAATTATTATATTTCATAATCAATAATCATCAGTTTATGTAAACAGCACAACAAAAGGACAGATGGGCTGTAGTTTCTGTCCGTTTGTACATATGCAGGTATACAATCCTCCTCTCCCACCATCTCTGTGCTCAAACCGTCCATCTTTTAACTACTTCCCAAGAGCAGCTGAACAGGTGAGACGCAGTTTGATTTCAAAGAAATACCAATACGATTGTATTCTCACCCCGCTTTCGGTGACATTAGTGCACAGGTTCACACCTCACCTCACAGCTCCACTTCACTGGAAAACTGGTGAGATGTTCACGCCTTGAAACGTTTGACACTCACCTCTCAGACGGACGGCGAGGCTGAGGTGCTGCGCCGGGCAGCTGGCTTTGCTCTCCCTGCTCTTCAGATCAGGTCACGCGCATTCCGTGGGTCCGCGAGCCCGTTCGCCGGTAACCGTCGCCTCAGGCCCGGTCGCCCCTCGACATGTCACCGTGTTCTCACAGACCGTACATTACGTAAAACAGTGTATATTCTCGTTCAAAATTAACACGACTTTTGGTTACAGACCAAGCAGTAATATTTTATACACGTATAAGCTTGCGAACGGGATTCCGCCTCCTCGCCGAGCTTCCGTTTTGGTTATTGCCCTTCTATTTTTTTGCGCCACGGACGGTCCTGTGTACAGACGTCAGGCGTAAACGATTTTTGAACGTGCTACGTAAATTAAGCGTAAGTGCGTGATTACGTGTTGCGTGCGTCACCGTCCGTCCACGCTGCACGCGGGGTGGCGGATATAATTTATAGGTGACTTTCACAGATAAAAGTTTTTTTTTTTTTTTTTACATTCAAATGTAAAAATATTAACCAAGATATATGCACCTTAATAAACTTATATGTCATATTTACAAATAATGGTCAAATGTTAAAACGATTACCCTGTTAAAAACTGAAGTAGAACAATATAAAGTTCACTACATATAAAGAATAAGGCGCACAGTCGAAATGTTTGAACTTTATGGTTCCTCCTATGTAACTGTAAACCATGACTTCTTTTTTACTTGTTTTTTTTTTGCCCGATGTACTTTTTTCTATATTAAGTATTAAGAATTGTACACATATTTTCATAAAATGTTATATTTAATAGATGTCATTATGTTTATTTGTGTTTTCTGTTTGCTGTTGTGTTCAAAAAAGAGGTTAGTTCTGCCTTACTAACATTCACTTTGTGGTAGCAGGATCAGCATAGTCTATATTAGCTATTCTAGGCTCTGTATGTTTTTTCAAAGGCTGGAATATTTATTTGGCATAGAATCTAATTGTGGGGAGAAGGGAACTATATTTAAGGAAGTGGATCCTTTTATTGTACACTTAAGCGTAGTAAACGCTCTTAATGAAAATGTTCAAAATAGTATGATGACAAATGGTTCAGTAAGACAGGGTTCTGTTTATATTTTATATTCTTTTTATAGGCAATTCGAAATGCAAATACGGTGGTAATACAGATCATATTGAATACCTAAATATTTAAACTGTAAATATAGGTCATCACAGTGTAATGCATATATTTTTAACTTTTTCCGATGAAAACAAAGACAAAAGAGTATGACTGTCACATTGAGCAGCAATGTGGTTAAGGGCTTGTCTGTGCAGGTGAAACCCAGCAGCAGAAATTCGGTGCTTGTTTCTGTGATGATGGCGGCCAGGCGTGTCCCTTCGTGTTGTTACTGCAGGACCCACATGAATCCAAAATGCAAACTTCCTATCATTCAAATGTGGGTTTTTGGGTTTGCATGTTCGCCCTATGTTTGTGTACTCCAGGTGCTCTGGTTTTCTTCTCTCTGTCCAAAGATGTGTTCCAGGCAGGTTGGTGTATCTAAATTCCTCTCAGCATGTATATGTGTATGCATGAGTGAATGGGTGTGCCCGATTTCTCCGTAATGGGCCGGTATTCCATCCATCCGGTATATCCTGCCACACAAGCTGTACCTTCAGGATAGGCTTCATACCACCAGAACCCTACAATGGACAAGCAGTTATTGATAATAGTTGAATCGATTTGAAAATGTTGGTCATGCTCGAGGAGTGAGGTGTTAATTTTGTTCTGACAAGTTTAGATGTTTGGGTGCTGTGGGATTGCTGCTGTCTCCTGATGCTTCAGCTGACAGGATTAAAACATTCCCTTAAAATAAATAGTTTAACTTAGTCTGAAGACATCCAAACCATTAACTGGTCTTAATTAAGACTTCTGGACTGATAAGTGGTCAAAGTGTTTGAAGAATCGTATACACATTGTATTAGAGACAAAAGAAAAGTCTGGTAGCCCTGCAGAATTAGACTTGATTCTTAGGTGCACACTTTCGACTGGTTTACTTGCAGACGTTTTGGCGTCAGTTGAAATGCCATCGACGGCACAGATAAAGTGAGAAAGGAGTGGGGAGTTGCGCTGGAGTAAAGAGTGTGTTTATACTGTATACTATGTACACTACGATCCTGATAGATGGGCCGCTAACCTTGAACCTTCGCCGCCGATCTTTCCGGGTGCCTGAATAATTTGATCTCCTTTACAACGGCTAAGACTCTGCTGCATGTCCTAGTTATGGAGGTGAATGGTAAGCGCAGAGAACTGACCGCCCACCTCTCAGGGTCACTTGGTAGTGTATAAATAAATCGGCTGTTTACACTGCCCCCCCTTCTCATTTTGGCATTTCAGCTGATGATAAAACATTTGTGAATGAACCACTCAGCTCTGGGCCGGCCTAAAAATCAAACATATGCATTGTGTCTTCAGATACCTGGGCTACTTTGAAACTGAAAAATGAATAGATTTATTAAGTGTTAAAACTGTCCTGATTGAAAATGATAAACTGATTTTCTGGTATTCAAAGGTATATTCTAGTGATTCAGTCAGTGATTAGATCAAATGCTTTTTGTTATCCAGTAAAATGAATGCAATGATCGTGTTAAACAATTGTATTCTTTCACAAACAAACTGTGGTTATTTATTATTTAAATGAACAATGCTCTGCTTGGTCAATGATTGGCTTTCACTAAATTATTGAGCTTAAGAAAGCAACAATGCTGTTTTAAAATGAATAAGTGAACTACCAAAGGCAAATTTATTTTGCAGAACATGCTAAATTCCTGCCTTGAAAATATTGGAAAAATTTATTTGAAAAGTCAGAGTCTCAAAACTACTCTGAGCACCTTTAAATCCAAGCCAAAGGAATGTTGAAAATCAATTATACATAAAACCTTTGCAAACCTCTTTTTATATCAGCAGCATAAAGGGAATCCTCATTAACTTTTTAACCATGTTTTCCTTGGCGGTAGGAGACCAGAGAGAACCTGCTTTTCTGACCTTCTTTCTCAAGTCCCTCACTGTTATCACTAATAACTGCTCATTGTGCTTGTAAATACCAAGGATAAAGCAGTTTGTCCTTTACCTGAAAGAACCTGGCGTATCAGAGTCGCCTTTTCCGCTTGTAATTTTATCTGAATCTTTTTATGTTCTTGTGTGGCCTGATAGCGCAGCAGGTACGTCACAGCTCCCGGACTACCGTTTTGAACCACTCAGTCGGTTAAGAATTTGCACGTTCTCATTGTGTTGGCACGGGTTTCCTCGGGTCGATCGGACTTCCTCCCACAGTCCAAAGACGTGCTTCACGTGAACCGATAACTCTCTAGAGCCTTTGGTGTGTGTGCGCGTGCACATGTGGACTCTAAACCACCTCAACACTGAACTGGAGAAGTGGTTATTCATACCGGATGTATTCCATTATTTTACTGGTGAAATTCTTAAAACGCTATTTTTGGAAATTTCAGTTGCAACTCAGAATGTCTAATGTAAAGTGCTTTGAGAGGCTACATTTAAACATGTTAAAGATTTGAACAATACAAAGGCTTATTACAGTTGCCATAATCATCTTTTGTGGCAAGTTATTGGTAAAGTATCAAGTGTTCACTTTGTGTGATTTATTTCTAATGACTTCCTTTCAAGAAAACACTGGCTTTTGATGCTTAAAGCTTCAATAAACATAAGGCTCTTTGCAGCTGACGTGGTCAAAAGGCAAATCCTCTGGGGGCAGAAACCCCCGCCCAAATGCAACGTCACCAAGGGATTTAAAATTAAAAGTCTTATTGCACAAATTACATTCATAACTCAGAACACTTACTGAAGTTAGTATCCCTATGCAGGAAACTACTTGGTTTTTTTCCTATGGAAGAAAGTTTCTGTATGGTTTGCAGAGTGAAAGACATAACAGGTAGCAAACAAAACTGCTGTTGTGGAAGGAAAATGCTATTGCACCAATTTCAAAAAATACCTTTTCATTTTGTTGAACAGGACCCGATTTTTTAAGGGCCGGTGCTGCTTAAATTACTTCTGGCACTTCTGTTTGAACTATGCAATCTGACAAACCCACATGGCTGACAACTGCTGCCCTGAAGAACTAAATTCCTCCATCTCACTCAGCCTAAGCATTCCTGGAAGAGGAAGACCACTCCACCTCTGATGCATACAACTAAGTTATGTAACCAGCTTTGAACCAACAGCTAAAGCAGATTATATTTCAGAACCATGAATGGTAATTGAGATCCGTCTAATCAGTTATGGTCTAATCTCCATAACTGACAGCTGACAAAACATCCTGCTTAACAGCAGCCTTCAAGGTCAGGGTTAGGTACACAACTACACACAGCAAATGTAGCATGAAAAATTTATTTTTAAAAAGGCAGGGAAATTAAACACCATTGCACAGCACTAACAGCCAGTTGGAGTTATGCCACGGTATGTTGGAATTGCAGTAAAAGATGTATAGGATGGAACTGCTGGTCTTCGGGCGGGGGAAAAAAATCTGCAAAGACAAAATAAAATTAACTCATTTCCAGCATCACCACAATTCAGCTAGGAAATACTGAAACCTGAAACAGCAACCATTAAGGCTTAGCAGCTCTAAAGATTTAAAAGTGGCAAAATTAGTATATAATGCTAATTACCTTACCATCTCACCAACAGATACAACTGACAAATAAAGTAGGTATGAATATTCATATGTATGGTTTTGCAAATATAAATGGGAAATTAATACATCATGGGCTTTAAAGATACTATTACCTTAAAATAAGAACTTTATCCTCATACATTACCAAAATGCCACATAAACCCAGACCTAAGCAGTCTTATTATTGAATGACGCCAAATCTAACTCCACTACCACCACATTTGCTAGAAATGCAGCAATCCCTCAGTATTTGTTTCCAATTCATCCCTGAAAAAAGGTTGGATACCAAAAGCCTACTTCCTATTATTTTAAATGGGTGTGTGTGTGGGGGGTGCACTCCCAGCCCAGCCAAAAACACCTATATAAACCAGCAACCTATGATTTGAGCAAAAGATACCAAATTAAAAAACACACTATTATCATTAATTTCGCATGTTAGTGCTGCCACTAGTATTAAAACAGAAATGAAATTTATTTCAAAACATTAAGGAACTTAAACAAGGGTAACAGCTTTTATTGGGTACTTGAAAAGAGCCTTGTTAGGTTTGCTATATGAAGCAGGTCGGCTCCTGTATCAGCTTTCTGTGTTGGAGGTCTAAAATAACATAAAAAAAGGAACGGGGGGGGGGGGACTAAATAGAACTTTACCTTCACACAATTTACATCATCAGTCTCTTTATAATCTAAGACAGCATCTTCAATTGTGTGGTTGAAAGCAAGACTCCTGTTCATGTCATTATGTTCCATATTTAGTCAGATCGTGGCATTTGCATGCTTTAAACTGCTTTAGAAGTTCTCTTGTTTGAATGCTTCCTTTTCCTCTGAAGACCAACTGCTATCCAAATGAACCAAATATAAATCAGAGTAAATGCAGTGATGCTGCACAGATGCTGGCAGACAAAGTAAGGATGAGAACCACAAGGAAACCAGCAGAAATTACTAAGACACCAGAAACCAGCACCGGTGAACGTTCGCTTCAGATAAAGTGCATTGATGCTGTTTGGGATTTATTACAACACTGTGCATTTTCAATTATTTTTAAACCCATTTGGATTTTAACCCTCCCCGTTTTTTATTATAAATAAGCTTCAGATCAAATTAATCATAACAAAAGTTTCCATTTGGACACCAATATTGAGGTATTCTTGAGAACTTACAGCAAGAACTCCAATATTAAGAGCTTGCATACTGAGGGATTGCTGTATTTAGACTACAGAAGAGCACTAGAATGACAAGCAAACATTAAGTTCAGTAACTCATAGATCTGGCTAAAAGCAGAGCATTAACCCCCCAGTCTCTGCAAGCAACCATAGAGGAGGTAAGGAGGTAACCGTAAAGGGTAAGTGGAGAAGAAAGCTTGTGTGCAGTATTATACATGAGCATCACCAGCTGAACAGATGCTCACACCTGCTACTGCCAGAAAGAGCCTCTGGGGCTATTCTGCTATAGTGTAGGTCGGAAGGCAGAGCTCCAGGACACAGTAACCATGTCTGAGCAGCAGCTCAAACCCATGACCAGAGGACACTGAAGCCAACAGGAACTTACCAAAAGAAACATGCAAGCTGCCATTTGGTCAGAGGGCCATAAAGGTGGATCATTTTCTGTGGCCCTTGAACATCAGTCTGGACTCAATTCAAATTGCAATGCTCAGATTTGCCCATAGACTCGTTTTCTCGGCTATAACTGAACGCCTTGTGCCGTATAATACTACAATAAGAAATATTTAAGTATAGACACGTATTTAATGTGACCCACAAATAGGAATTCGTCAACAATAACCGGGAAAAAAAACCCAGTCGACGATCGTACACAACAGCCAATCTAGCGGAACTAGACGATCTTCACCTAAGGTTTTCAAATCCGTCGTATCTAAAGAACAGCCGGTCCTTTAATCGCAGTGGGTGTTTTTTTTTTTTTTTAATCTTACAAACCGTAGAAAAAGCGTATGCCGATAAGAGATCGCTGCCTAAATCCGCTAACGCAGCAACCGCACGGCAACCGCTGCACAAGGTCGTCGAATTGCTTCCGGGTTTGTAAGGCGCCATTTAAAATGACGCCAAGCCAATGAAAGGAGAGGACAAGGTCACGTGCGCCTAGAGGTGGTGACGCACCATCCGGTTAGGCGTCATGGGAGTTTCTCGTAAACAGCAGCATTTCGGAGAAGACTTTTCATTACGGTCTCAAGATTCACTGTAAAGAAATAAGTGCAAATGCAAAAACAACTATTAGTACATCGGTTTAGGGCAAAATACGAAAGAATGAACGAACGAACGAATGAATGAATCATGAATGAATGAATGAATGAATGAATGAGACAATCGCAGAGGGAAGTTCATTTGCTTAGAATAGCATAAAATATTCATTCATCATAAATACACACAAAAACACACATCCACTCACAGTTGGTGAGTAAATTTGTTTCTAAATGAAATACTAAGTAAATAAAAACATTTATATATAAGCGAGGCCGGGTGAGGTGAGGTAACACCAGTCTTGTAATGTATCTTAATAGGCTTTGAAATATAAATAAATAATGACACTATTTTCATATACTGGTGAGAAACACCTTTCCTTTGATATCACTTTTTATAGTTGCAGTTTTTTCTAAGAGGGAGACACCAGTTCTCTTATTGTTAAACAGCTTGACCATGACTTCAGTCGACAGGATCTTCTGTCTAAGAATTAATACTAACAATAAACATTTGTTATTATAAGTTGAAATCCACCAATTTTGCGAAGTCACACAGCCGGCTAGTTTAATTTTAAGTTTCAAGTTCAGACGGTGGTTTGACAAACCAGACCTTCCATGTCAGTAGCTCCTTGTAGAGGAGGTCTTGGTGGTCTGGAGAATGTTCTGGAAAACAGGGTTTGGGGCGCTTTGCACCCTTTGCAGGGCAAACACACTCGTATCGACAAATGCTTTGCTGTGGGAGGAATAAACAAGTTGACCATGTTTTAATACGGGAATCATTTGCTTTTACGTGTACGTATTCAGCAGATGCTTTCCTCCAAAGCGATGTGCTCAGGGTAAGCAGAACCGCATCCCACAATGAAGAGACACTTTAAATAAATATATAGACAGTTAATGAAGCGCTTTCTTTTTTCGATAAAACTCCTGTCATCGTGGACATACAGCACTCAGGCTCTGGAGCATGGTACAGGTGACAGCTTGAGATAAGAGAAGAGAAATGAAGAGGGGAAGGTATGTAAATTCACTGTGATGTTATCGAAATAAAAATAAATTACAATAGTTTATTTCTAATAGGTTGCGGGACCATTTCACAAGGAGGAAAATCTATTTAAAAGACTTAATGGAAATGAGTTGATTTTATTTTGTCTTTACAGGTTAAAAGAAGTTGAAATCTGCTCTGCTTCCTGAACTCCCATAAAGAGTGTTTAGTACCCGGGGTGTCTGGTACCTGGGGAGGTTGCAGAATGTATGTCGAAGACACGCTGGCAGCGAGGACCACCAGTAGAGCCGTAGGCCAGTGGTCCACGGGTGTAGGCTGTTTCAGAGGTCCACAGACACTGCAGGTTGAGCACGAGTCTTAACTTGCTTTCCCTTGTTCAAGTGTTACACCTTATTTTTATTTGTAAAGGTCTTCAGAGGAGCTCTGCGTGTCTGCAGATTGCTTTTCCCTGTTCTTCTGGGAAAGGCTCTGGATCATGACAACCACGCATGTATTTTTAAATAGTATTCAGTTTAGTGTGTTTCACTGAAGCTGCCTTTTTAGTTTTGATTTTGTTAAAATAAAGTCTGAATCCTTTTTTTGTGTACCCTTTCTCATATTTTTTTCCCCTCCAGTAAGTCCCAAATGTCTGCTAGGACAACTCATGTTAGAATCATTCTGCTTCACCTGCGACGGACTGGCATCCCACCCAGGGTGTTGTTTCAGTGATTCTGGGAGACGCGCTGGACCGCTGCAACTCTGGCCACGATAAAGTGGTTGCTTATGATGGGTGGCTGGAATAATTTTACTCTGAAGATGGAGTTCTTTTCAGGAGGGCAGTGTGCTGTGGCAGCACGTGGGGTTTGAGCTGAATGAGCTCGCCTGCTTTCTCCCGGATTTATTCGTCTGTAGCAGAGATGAGTCTTTGCCTCTTTTCCTCACGCCTCTCCCTTTAGTCCTCGATATGAAATATTGAGAGGATGAGACATGAGGGGTAAAAAGAAACTGAAAGCATCAAGCCAAATAGGACATATTTGTTAGATTACATGTCCTCAGATCCATGTTTTTCTAGCAGTGTTGTCCCTCTTTGGGACATGGAGGGTTTCTTTTATCTGTGCGACTGTAAGGAAAATAATGTTCCGCTGACTGGAAAATTATCACTAGAGTAACTGTTTTGAAATGTTTTTATGAGGCTGTATAATAATATATGAATTTTAAAAGCATTTGTACGCTAACATGTCCTTATGGGTGCAGTGACATGTCTTGACACACAACAAGGTCAAAAGGCTGTAGTGGTGGAAGGGTAAGCAGTAATAATATGTTATTAAATTGCCAAACTGTTTTACTATTAAGGTGGTTGTTTTTAGCACATAAGCTTAGTTAGTGAACTTGGTAGATCAGTGAACTTGACTTTGCAAAAACTTCACCTGGCAGGGAAGCACCACCTGGGTCGAAAAACAAAGCCGTGAATAAAGAAGAAACAAGACTGAGCTTTATACTTATGGAGATATTTTATGGTACTTGTGTATTTTTACGTATTTAAATGGTACTAATGTGTTCTCACTGTACTTTATTTGGGTAACTGTGTGCTGCCAAAAGATAAATGTGGTCAAACCAAAGCATGTTGCACTCAAATTGTTTTTTTTGTTTTTAACTTCTGTCCTTTTCAATTGGTTTTCCTAAAAACCCCGCAGTTCTACTGAACTGGTAATTTTCATAGATTCGTAAATGGCTGTGGATTTGCGGAAGGGATTTCTGAGGAAGGTGGACTTGGTCCCAGCTGTTTTAGTTGTGTGGCTTCAAAAGCATGGAGGTAACTTTAGCTACTAACATTATTTTGGAATGGATTCAGAAAGAAGGAAAAAAGCTTGATGCTATTACTAATTTTGAGATGTTAATGTTTTATAATTTGAGCTCTTTGTTTAATCCTGAATGTTCTTGGGTTTTAAACAGTTTCTAGCAGAGCCGCCAGGTGGCGATAGAGGATTTTTTTTTTTCTTTAAAAAGGGGCCGGGGTTACATTTCCAGTGCCGTGTTTTCACTTCTGACTGATGTGCCCCCCCATCCGGAGGGCAGAAATTATATTTTTCTGTCTACTATTACAGAGCACTAAGAGATCATTGGATCGACTTCTGAGTTGTTACTGGAAATAAATCAAATGGGTCAGATTTAACTTCAGCCTTTATTTGTCCTCTCTGGCAAAAACGAGGACCTGCCAGGAACTATTGAGCCAGACAGGTTGACATCATCTAGTGATCAGAGGTAATATATATATATTTTTACTAAAAAGCACGTTTAAAAACATAAAGACAAGAAGGAAACCAAATACCACCTTCGCCAGCTGTTTTGTGTTTTAAAGATTGTCCAGATTTACAAAGTCCAATATCAAATACGAAAAACAGTTCATTTTCGACAGCTTACGACAAGTCTATATTTTGAGGCAAGAAATGCCTTTTGAATTGTGTGAAAAGACGATTGTATCGGATTTCTTGTTAATTGAGGACGACTGGAAAGCTTTGCGGTGTTTACTGCATTTCTTATTAAATCTGACACATCAGGGGACCGATTCATTCCGTCTGATACGATCTTCCGCACGCAGAAAACAAACGGAGATAACAGCAAAAATGAGAAATGGCCGACGGAGACCGGAATAATCCCTCGCTGCATTTGAGAAAGCGAGCACTTCTCCTGCTACTTCATCGTCTCAACGGCAGCCGTGTCGTCTAAAGCCAAGAGCCACTAAAACGGCGCAGAAAAGTCGCAGATGACTATTTAAATAGTAAATCTCAAAAGTGCAAAATGAAGTGTGGAATTTTGCTTTGAGAGGTTTCGTTTCGCCAAGAGCTGATTTGAACCTGAGCGAATGTTCTCTGTTCTCCTCCAACTTCACCTGCCTGCTGTTCAGGTCTCTCGCGCTTATATATTTTAGGGGGATAAAGTCCAACGAGGAGACGGTTTACGAGAAGCCAGACGTCGAACCGTTGTTACCTCGGAGACTCTCGATTTAAGTTGTGAGAGACCCTGAACTTGAACCAGGAACTTCCATTTGCCGTTTTTCAACTCGGAGAAACGCTGGGTGATCCGTGTCCGGCTTCCCTCTGGCCAACAGTTAGGGCGTAAACACCAGAATCTGTCAAACTTCTCCAGCCTTTCAGCCGTCTCCTAATAACAATAGATCTCCGAGCATCTTTTGTTCTGTCCTCTGCAGACGCATCTGCGCTCATTAAGAACAAACACGCTGTTATCCGGAACACGAAATCCATAACAACCACGGGGGAAGTAGGGAAAAAGTATTTCTAAGGGCCATTATTCCTCCCGTTTATTCACTGGACACGAATGCAACAAGTACAGCAGCGAAGCACGTTCATCATCCAACTGACACATTCAGGATTTCTAATGATGTGATCAAATACCTTCAGCGTTTCTGCTCTCGCCCGAACACCTGACTCGTGTCCTTTTCAATAACTGACGCTTCCTTTCTCGCACCTCCTTCCCAGAACAGGAGCCGGACTAGAGAGAAAGAAACACAGAAGTTATTTTTTTTCCCCACGTGTGACAATTCCCACATCCACCCACACGCTTCCAGTCACTTGCTGTCCAGTCAGGGATACAGCGCGGGGACAAATCCTGGGACAAATGGACCGTGAGCCGAATTACCTGAAGGCCACCTGTGAAAATTCCAGGTAATTACTTCAGGAGCTGAGCTAGAGCGAGGACTCCGGCACCTGTGGCTTCCGAGGGCGGCGGCTTTTGACAGATGAGAAACCGGAGCGTCTGCCCGCTTCTCCTGGCCTCCTGCTTTGAAAGCGAACCATAGCGGTGATCCTCCCCCACCCCGGTCCGTGTGAAGAGAGTCCGCTGCGTCCCGCGACGCGCAGAAGATACCGGTAGGGTTTCTAATTAAACTTTGAGCGTCCCGTCATCCCGTCGCACCCCTCTTGCCTCGGGGCACTTGTGTCTGATCCAGCAGATGGCATGGTGATAAATCGCTTTGGTGCTCTGCTATGGGGGGAATACTCAGGAGGACGCACTGCAAGCGATAATGCAGATTTTGAAACACCCCCCCCACACACCTCCACCCCCTGCTCTTCTATTTCTTTCCCTGCTTGAAAAATTTAATATAGTAGTCTTCACAGCTGACATGACCGCTGTCTGGCTCCCAGAATGCAAGACGCCCAACAGTCATTTTCAGACTAATTTATAGATAACCACTGTTTTTTTTTCTTCTTAGCTTTGAACTCATGAAATTGGAAAAGTACAAAGATAAATGTCCTTTTTCCCACTTTGCTCCCTAAGCTGGTCTGACAGGGAATCTAATGCTCAGCATTGCGAACACATGTGTCCAAGCCATTTTTCTAAAAGATGACAATTCCATCTGGGCCACCCAGGGTGGGGCGTTTATAGCGGAAGCCACAGAAATATGAAGCTGCTAGACATTCCATTAAAGGACTAATGCTAAGAAGTCTTCTGCCCTAGGATGTCAAGAGGAAAGAGCGGATTTTACACTTCCAAACGTTCTTTTTGCAAAAAGTGAAATATTACAGCGAGATTTTTCTGTGAAAGAAAGTAACAGACCACTTTCCAGATGAAGAACTCGAGCTCTTTGTAGGTAGGCATGCAGCCCAGTGCCGGTGAACAAATATAAGGAACAGGTGCAGCGACCAGTGACGTAATGTGTAGATTGAACCAAACTGACTAGCTGAAACAGAAGCATCTGTAGAGGGAATGAAACTGGGTGAGGGACAACCACACTGACCAGTTGAGGTTGCGGAGGATGTGGCGGTTTAACCTTCAAATCTTACGCTGCGGCGAGAGGGAGCATAGCTACAAGACACAAGGTGGTCATCCTGCCATTGGCGAGGACTTTCTCAGGCAGAAATTTTGTGATAGAGAGGTGTTTCAGGGTGTGCTGTCTAAGCTCTTCTGCCAGAAGAAGTTGAAGACCAGAAGCATAGCGGTCGGCCACGGAAACTGAGTGCAGGAGATGAGAGACACATCAAGCTCGCTTCCATTTGAAATCGGAAGATGTCCAGCACCGCTATCACCTCAGGACTGGTAGAAACCACTGAGAGCCTGATACACCCAACTACAGTCTGGAGAAGTCTTGTCAGAAGAGAGCTTCAAGAGTTGTGGCCAAAAAGCCATTCCGCTGAGGTGGAAACAAAGCCAGACGACTTGACTACACATGAAGACACAAGGACTGCAGGCCAGAACAATGGAAGCAGGTACTCTGGACTGATGAGTCAAAATTTGAAATTTTTGTTTCTCAGTGAAGGCAGTTTGTCTGCCGAAGGGCTGGAGAGCTACATGGATGAGTGTCTGCAGGCAACAGTGAAGCATGGTGGAGGTTCCTGCAGGTTTGGGACTGCATTTCTGCAAATGGAGTTGATGATTTGGTCAAAATGAATAGCCCTCTCACTGCTGAGAAGTACAGGCAGATTCTTCCATCGCACAACACCATCAGGGAGGCATCCAGTCGGCTCCAAATTCACTGAGCATCATGACAGTGACCCCAAACACACAATCTTCGGTAAAAAGAAGAACAAGGGATCCCACAGCACGTGGTACCTCCCCCACAGAGCCCCGATCTCAACACCATCGACCAAGACCGGGGTTACGTGTAGACACAGAAATAAGATAGCCAAGATGCTTGGAACAACCTACCAGCCGAGTACCTTAAAAAACTGCACGTAGGTGTAGAGAACTGATGGTGCTTTAAAGGCACCAAATCTTGATTTGATTCTAGGAAGTTTATTGATTAATAAAAACTATTATTTTTGGAAGCATCCACACTTTACAGCATTTTTTCACAAGCGCCTACAACTTTTACCCAGTACTGCATCCATAAACCACCGGCAACTGGCAGCGACTAATTCGTTTGAACACGTGTGCTTGGACTGTGCAAAGAACCCAGAGCATCTGGAGAGATTCCACACGAACGCAGGGAGAGCTCGAGGGCTCTGCACAGACCGATCCAGATTCAATCCCGTGTCCATTATCGATGCCCAGGTGCTTCTAGTTTCCGCCTGCCGTGCCACCGAGGTGCCCGAACCACATTATCGCAACTAGCGCACTTGTTATAACCTCACATAACCTCAGCTGTGGGAACCGAGAACTTCTGCACTAGAGGTTCGGGAGCAATACCCCCCTGGGAGGCCAGAGCGATCAGTGGCAGTTTTTCAATGGATCGAGGCACTGCATCATCAGGCTGGCGAGTTCAGTTCCAGACCTGCGCTGTGTTTGCACAATACCTGGATGAAAGCGTAAGCTTCAGCACGGCACCTGGGTTTTTTCTCAGGTTTGATAAATCAACGTTTAAGACCAAGACTTCTCTCCATTTTCTTTTTCATTCCCTCAGACAGCCTCCTGTACCTTCAGCTGAACGCAGAGGACGCGGGAGGAGGATTCCGAGGCTCGGACTCAGTCGACTGCCTCTGCTAATTGAAATGACCTATTGCAGTTGCTGCAGTCGCTCCCGCGTCTGGTGTGAAGGAGAACCGCAGGTATGGCGACCAATTAACACCTGGGTGTGTGGAGTTGCGTTTCCTTTTGAAGGACAAATGGGGAGAGGAACGGGGAGCGTGTCTACGGGAGGAAAGCCTCGGCGAATGTCAGCGGGGAGGACGCCGTGTGCGGATGTGTCCATTCGGCCCCCTGGGAAGCGAAAGACGAATGGAAAGCGACCGAGTTCGCTCGTGAAACCCACAAGGGATGATGCGTATGGAAGTCGGACGGAGGTCACAGCCCGCACACGCCGAAGACGTGCTTTCTGCGCTGTCTCACTTCTCCATCGACGTGTCTGGGGAAAGACGGACATCGTCCATTTGTACAAGGATCAGTCTGGCTCTGCTCACAGGCGTGACGTCATAACACGCTGCGGCAGACCTGCCGGAAAGGTATCGACTCCCTCACGGATGGATTACCTCTTCATACCGCATCGCGCGAAAGCCGAAAACAGCGCAGGAGCTGGCTGTGTGTATCGGTCCCGAGATGTTGCCCCACAGGGAGCAGGTGGTCCACCAGAGCCACCTGTGTCAGGTGGGCCGGCAGGCTGAAAGGGTCCGGTAAGATGGGGTGAATTAACGCGGACGACTGAGGGAATCAGGATAAACACGCACAGGTTTCATATATCTTCACATCATCTCACTGTAATTTGGATTTCCAGAAGGATCCGACATACCCCGTTTGGTTTGTACCAAAGGACCTGGGCATCGCGGTGATGAGGATGTTCCACCAAAGGGGTGGGTCAGATGGGTTGTTTAGGTTTTCGCCGGTTTACTACGTCGGTGCCGGAAAGTGCTTGACTTTTTTATGTTGTTAAAATGATCTTACGTTAGTTTGGTCTGTTTATGTCTCCGGCTTTCCAACAGCAGATGAAACACAAAGTTCTTCCCTGATGCGGAGCTGTTTCGCTCGTGAAATCCAGCCCTGTTTTCTTTGGAACAGGTTTGACTAAAGGGAGAAGTTGGTGTTGGGGATTTAGGGTGATTTTTACCGTTATCTCTCGGTCAATACGTACTTGTGGCCACCTCAGTCTAAACAACATGTGGGAATAAATCACAGTCTAGCCCACACAGTGCATCCCACAAATATCTCATAACAACATTTTTTCAGCTTTTTTCACATTTTCATATATTACTTTTATAGCTCGGTTTACTCTATGTGCCACAAGTACCTGAATATCAGTGGTATTTGCACAGAAGATTCTACTGGAATTTAATAAACCATATATGTCTGTATATATTTAGAGCCATGACTTGTCTATGCTGTGACAAATATACAATAAAAATCATTTACATTAAACCTACTGAGGAAAACTTGCTGGTCTCAGTAGGAGCGGCTCTTTAAGATGCTTTTTCAGATTTGATACTTCTGTCAAAGACCTGTCAGCAGTTTATTTTTATAGCTGAACAAACACTGCGAACAGTTATACCATTTGCTTTTAAATATTCTATGTTTAGGGACATAACTTGATAGTTGGCGAAAAAGACGTGACACAGGTTAACAGTCAGGACCTCAGCAGATATTCTTGTCCACAGTTCATACATACAGGTTTCTTCTAATCCAGGAGAGCACCTTAGGGGTAGAGGAGCACGGCCTTTTGTGGGATTCAAACCCCAAGCTGCCTGTTACTGAAGGGAATAAGGTACTTTAGCCCGAAGCGTCCGATTGGGAAATACCGCACACACAACATTACACCTGGCCCTGACCAAAAACATGGTATGGTCCTGAAAACCGAGCTGGCGTGGAAACCTTGTCTTTCTGCTGCTTGCCCAGCACTATCTTCCAGTGTCTTCGTGAGTCTCCCTTTCAGCTGAAACCAGGAGGTGGTCTGCTTGAGTGCTGCCAAGAAATAAACTGCTTTAAATGTGGAGATTTAAGCACGGCATTCTTCCATCTCACCGGCGCAGAGGTGACAGACAATTTTACGTGACTTATGGCAGCCTGAAATAGACTTCTTAGCAAGCATAAGAAGTTCAGCGCTTGCCCCTTCCAAAATCCCAATTTTCTCCTTTTTGAAGCCATTCTGTTGATGATTTACTCTTGTGTTTTGGGTCATTGTCTTTTTGTCTCATCCAACTTCCATTAAGCTTCAGGTGACGGATCGCTAGCCCCACTTTGTGCTGTAAAATTTCTTGATGAAATTTCGAATTCGTCGCTCGCCGAACGATTGCAAGCAGTTCAGGCCCTGAGGCAGCAAAGCAGCGCAAACCGTGATGCTCCTTCCCATGATGCTTCACGGTTGGAATGATGTTTCGGTGTTGGTGTGCATTTCTGCCAAAAAAGTTCAGCTTTGGTCTCATCTGTCCGCAGAACAGTGTCCGACATACAGGTGACCTTTTGGAAACTCGAGATGCGCGTGTTTTTTTTTTTTTTTTGAGGAGAGCAGCGTTGTCCTCCTTCCACAAACACCATTCTAGCTCAGTGTTTTTTCTAATAGCGGACACAGGAACAGAGACGTGAGCAAGTTCTCGAGATTTCGGTCGGTCTTTTGCTGTTACCCTTGTGTTCTTTTTCAGCTCCAGCGCTCGCACGTTGTGCTCTTGGTGTGATCCTTGCAGGACACCCAGGGAGAGCAGACACAGTAGTGAATTTCCTCCATTTGTAGACGGTTCATCTTACTGTGGACTGATGAACGCTCAGAGCTTTAGAAATCCTTCTGGAGCTTTTTCCCGCTCCACGCACCTCTACAGATCCTCTGAAAGTTGTTTTTGGTCCGGGCACGGTGCCTTTAGGCCTTCTTTATAGAGCAGCACATCTCTACACCCCACACCTCCAATCTCATGGCGTCGACTGGAACGTCTGACTCCAATTAGCCTTTGTAGAAGCCGTTGCCCCCAAGGTTCACGTGCTTTTTTGTACCTGGACTGTGATTTTTTTTCCAAAAATCTGTTCAGTTTTGACAAGAAGGAGTACAATTTGTCACTAAGCAGCTTGTGCTTGTCTATGACTGTGACTTAGACAAAGATCAGACCACATTTCTCGAGCAACTGCACAAATCCAGGTAACTGCTAACGCCACCCCCCCCAGCTGCAGGTGAGAAAGAGCGCGATCACAGATACCATCCATTTCTGCACTGTGCGGAAGCAAAACTGCGAATTTCTCGGTGTCTGAACTGGAGGCGCAAGCAAACCACCTGCGGAGAACACTGAGTCGGGCCCTTCTGGGGAGAAAGAAATGGGTGCGACAGGTAAGAAAGGGAGGAGAAAAGGAGAGACGCACGTAAAATAAGCCGGGATAACGGGAAGCGGGTACGCGGAGGACGGATCAGAAGTGGGCCCGCTGAGCGCCGAACAGTGTGACGTCCCAGCGGAAGGAAGGTAAACACTGCCTCGCTGCCACCGCCGCCCCGTCATTACGCACCGCTCCTCACACCCCGACCCCCGGCTGCGCCCAACAATACGCAGTCACCCGGCCTTCCTTTTCCACGTTAAACAAAGACAAAAAAAAAAACGCCATCCGTTTCAGGCTAGTTTGGATCGCCGTGGCAACGCAAATGTTTGCCTGGGGAAAGTCATTTCAAAGGGTCCCTTTTCTTCTTCATTGCAGCAGCGCCGGTTGTTACGGATGCGTCTCCGCCGGTCCCGTCGCGCGGTGCTGGGATCGAGCGCAAACGTGACAAGAAATGAACAGTGGGGGAATTTCGGGGTGACTAAAACAGTTGAAAACTGCCACAGCTCTCCCATGATGCACTGCTGCTTTATATCTGTAAACAGATGTGTTTAACCACAGTGGGTTGTTTTGGGGGGGGTTGCCGGGTCCCTCATTGCTTAGCGTGTTTGACAGCTTCGGCGACTGGTGAATCGGTGCGCGTTGACAGTGCCGGTGGTGTTTTGCTCAAAACACATCTGCGCCGGGGGTGTGAAAAACCTTGGGCACGTCCGCACGCGCACGTTTTCTTCACGCCTGCTACCTTCCCGAAACCTCCGAAAGGACGGGGCAAGAACCGCAGATAACACCACTTCATTGAATATTACATATCTATGTTTATAAAAGAAAAATGTTTGTGCAATTTTTAGCCAATGGATGATATTTCTTTTAAAGGAAAGAAAGCAATTTCTACTCACATTAATACTTAAATGCAAATGCATGTCGGAATCCTGCTAGAAATACAGTGCTGGTGCCGCTGCTCCAGGTCAAATGAGGCTCTGGCCCTGTCTGTGTGGAGGACACGTGTTCACCTTGTTTTTACACCGGTGTCCTTCCACGGTCCAGAGGCAAGACATTTAAGTGAACGGGCAGGCGTCAGGCGCCGCTGCTGTGAAATTTTACGGCCGGTGAGGATGCTCCTCACCTTGTAATGTTTGCGTGTCGGAATTGGAACCAGATCGGTCGAACCCTGTTGAAACCGCTCCTGCGTGAAAATAGACTTTTAACGTTTTTCTTTCATATTTTTATTCATCCACGAATCCAGGAAGACAAGCGACGGCTCGACGTGTCGCCCAACAGCAAGAACAGACGTGTAGCGCATGTGTTATTTAATAATGTCTGGATGATTTATGCAGCAAAACCGAATGATGTGCAATTTTTTTATTTATTTTTTTTTTTACATATTAAAAAAAATCCAAATTAATTGCTCTCAGGAGGAACTTGTTGCTGTTGCAACCTGGCGAGAAGGACACAATAGAAAAATGAAGTGAGCAGAACAGGAGTGAATGGACCAGCGGTGTTTCCTCACAGCTCCTGGCCTGTGGGTCCAACTGTGGACTTGAATCCAGCTCAATTTGTGTGGTTTGCATATTAAAATAAATAAATAAAATAAAATAAAAAAAAAAATCACTGTAACAGTGTTACTCCGCACATCATTTAAATTTATATCGCTTTGTGCGGAGCTTCTTCTTCCTGTGTTCACACGGACTTTGACAGTCCAAAGACGTGTGGTTCAGAGAAATGGTGACCCGACATTTGAGTGTGTAATGGTCCTGCACTGTAAACTGTTTAAGTAACACTGGTTTTTTTTACATTAATAACTGATATTTGTTACACATTTGCAACGACTTATCATCTCTTATGGCAGATTAAACACAATATGAAGTATAACATGCTGCATTTTCAACATATTTTTATAAAGGCAACCGGACGTTTTGAGCTGCTCCATAGCTTAAAATAAAACGGAAAAAAAAACTGAATGTACAACAATACAACATGTTTTGGTTGGATTGATAGCACAAAAGAAATGAACAATATTTGCCAGCCTGAACAGAGATGTTTAGCTGGTGTATTCAGAAGCGGCAAGGAAGCGAGACCTTGAGGTCTATTCTGTAGCTAAAAAGTTTGCAGGTGAAAAAAGTAAAAAAAAATTCACCTGCGGTCGTTGTTCTAATTACACCTGTACAGGCTGCTTTTCCAGGGGAGAATCTCTCCTGACAGGTTCATTTTGGTGGAAAATTGATACAGACCGACGTGGACTGAAACCAAAGAAGGTGCTTGAGGTTTTGCAAACCAAGTGTTAAAGTAAATACTTTCACACCTCTAATGGGATTTTGCGATCGATTTTGTAGGAAACTATAAATCTTCCTCTTGCTACATCTGCACCGTGTTGGCAGCATCTGCAGATGATACCAGAAAGTTTCAAATTCTACTGACCAACGGTATTTGCAAGTTTTTTGAATTATTATGGTAATACGAACCGAATATAACCTTTTCGCATCTTCTACTCATCTTTCTTGAAGAAAGCACTCGGATTTAATGTCGGTTTTACGCATAAACAGGGCGGACGGTGATGGGCGGATGGGAGATGCCAGTGAGAAGCTTCAGGAAGCTTCAGTCGTGCTGTTTAAAAGCTAAACTCCAAACCTTTCTGATGGTACAGATCGCAGGAATGATGTAGCCCAGCATTATTTAACTAAAGTGGAGCGAAATTCGGAAAACAGGGCATGAAAACAACCACCGTATTATACATGTGACCCCCTGGCTTTAAAACAACTCTGCAAATTTGGAATTTCCACTCATTGTTTTATATCTCATTTTTAATCACACGTATAACAGTTTCCAGATAGTTAGACACGAACACCCGGTGAATACACAAATCGGAGTGGAAAATTGTTATTTCTAACCATGGCTGTCGCTGTACACAGACGCTGAACGCCAGCTTCAAATTACAGCAAAACCCTATGAACTTTGGAGAAACAAACCTTTTGTCTGCTGCAGACTTTTGTGAGAAGTGTTTAGCATTTGTTTTTCCATAAAGAGAACTAGCCTACAATTCAAACTGCCCAACCCAATTCGGTGTGAGAGGCAGAGAGAGAGAGAGAGAGAGAAAGAGAGTCTCCTGCTCTGTTCTGAAAAACCCCGCTGTTGCCTCCACTGTGGAGCTGTCCAGGTTGCTCACATTCACACCACACTTATCCATCTATCAGATGCTTTTCTCCACATACTGTACAACACAGCGAAAGCAAAAAGCATTTCACCCACGGACAGTGACACAGACCGTCGAGTCCCAAAGTGGAGTCGCTCAGTCCAATACCTCTCTTTTTCGCTCCATCTGGAAGTGACAGCAGAACCAGGTTAGAGGATAACTATACAGTTGATGGTGAGGTCTGGCCCATTTCGTATCACATTTGACAAATGGACTTTTCAGGTAATGAACCGGCTCTTGGTCCCAGTTAAGTTGGTAAGCAGGGGACCTGCTCATTGCTTTGGTTCACTCGGCTTGACGTAAAGTTAATACCCTTACTTGAGTTGGGAGTTTTTTTAGCGCGCTTCTCTGTGACAAAGCCGACCTGAAAGCTGCATTTTAGGAACGGAAGAACTTTATTACTCTTGTGACGGTGAGCCCCCCCCCCCCCCCCCCCCCCCCCCCCCTTTTCTTCTCCTCTCTGCTTCTCAGAATCTTTCCATGTACCTTCTCNCCCCCCCCCCCCCCCCCCCCAGAGGGGGCTGCATTAACAGGTTATGTACCGCACTGCTGAACATGTCAAGTTGTGAAAAGAGGGGTTAAAGGGGTTAAAGTCGAAAGCGGCACTTTAGTCACTTTCAGCAAAAGCTCCGCTGTAACAGAAGGAGTACGACATTACGGTCAAACCCCTGTTCAGTTAAATCCGGAGAAGGCGGCTTTTTTTTTTTGTTTTCATTTTCATATCTCCCCTCGGCCACTGCAGATTCATCTAATGCTACACGAAGGCAACTGACACGACTGAAACCGTGAAAGTGCCCTCAGGTTGCCACAGCAACCGATAAATACTTAAGGATGCGGCGCTCGCGGTTGCTCGCGGTGGTCGAGAGGGCCCGGCCGTGCCCGCCAGAGAGCCTTCGCTCACCTTCGCAACAGACGACGAAGCCTCGGGACGCGACCTCGGCTAGTTTCCGGCGCGGCGTGCCTCTCGGACGCCGTTGGCGGTCGCGTCGCCGAGATGCTGCGCTGCGGTCACGTCGCGTGACCGCCGGCAAACGTCCGGTTACTTAGTGCTGCGTTAATAACAAGTCCTGTGTGGAAATTGGGCTTCGCGCACGGCGGTGGTACCTGCTGTGGCGAAGGGTGCAGGGGTGGAGTCTCACCGCTCGATTAACTGCTCAATGATGCTCGGTCCCCCTCTTCGCCCTACGGTATAGTAAAGCCTCTTCTTTTTCATTAAGTAAAAATACAACTGGGGCGACAAGTTCCCATTAGTACCCCTAAGTCGTACATTTGTATCATCATGCATCATCTTATCAATTATCACCGTCACGTTCCGGAGAGTTCTTCATCGCTTGCCGGAGTCATTACAGTCATCCTAAGAGATAGCGGGCTGGGTGACTTTCCCGGTATTAAAGAGCACTTGTCCGGATCGCTCGCACGAGAGGAAGACGCGCTGCCGCTGCTCGCGGACATGCGGTTCGGGATCGATGTTTATTTCCCGTTAAACCCGCAGAGGTCCCGTCGTCGCCCGATCGAGGCCGAGGAAAACCGGACGCATTCGGGAAAAACCGAGCATGAAATCGTGCCTGCACAACCGCGGCTGTTACACGGCCCTTTAGGCTTTTACAGAGTCGTCGAAACAAACCTCTTCAGATGATCTTTCAAAGAAATAAGAAATTTGTACTTTTACCGAAGGCTCCCAAGAACACGCTGTAGGAAATGATTAAAATTCATCGGAGGGCGCGCACCCTTTGGATGGCTCCTCTAAGCCCACTTCACTGGGGGGTGTCGCACTTGCCATCGAGTGCCATGTGGAGTCACTTAGCAGGGGCAGTCGGCTGTCGGCTGCTCCTTCACTCCGTAAGTGATGGAGGTCACGACACCTTCTCTGTGACCTTAAGTGAAAAACAAAAAAAAAAAAAGAAAAAAGGTGGAGAAAGTTCAGTCTCATACCTTCCCTTTCCACATCTACCCTTCGCTGTGTACTCCCTTGTATCTAGTGAAGCATATTAAACACACGGCCTCCTGAGTTTCAGCTCTTCCAGCCGAATAATAAACGCATCTCGGTCCACCACCGACTGGTTGTATTTGTCTAGCCTTATGCGGCTTCCAGACGTGAGGCAGGTTCTGAAGTCCAGATGACTCACGCTGGGGCGGGTAGGAAACGTTAACCCTTTTGAACGATTCGCCCCACTGTACTGTGGGCTGGGACCACATTTCAAACACTCAGCGATGACTCTACGATTCATATACGTTGTTGGTTCGGACGTAAAAGCTGTTTCCCGGACCACCCAGCATGGCTAAATGGTTATTTAGACTAAGATGTTACTTTGGAAAGGTTAAGTGGCAGTGTGATCACACGTCACACACTTTGTACGTACACACACACACACACAAATATATATATAAACATGTTCATGTCTGCAATAAACACATACGCTGCTGCACGTGCCGCCATATTCATTGGACAAGGTCCCATATGTCCCATATCCCATATGCTGCTTGCTGTATATAAGTGTATTTTTTAAATATAGTCTATACGATAATTTCACTAAGCAGCATATGGCAAATGGGTGAAATTTAAAGGAGTTAAATTATAGACAAACACACGCAGGCGCCCACCTACACGCCAGCGTGGAGCTGCACGTGAGAGGAAAAGGGTCTGAAGAAATATGCGAGCCATTCTTGTAATCTTGTTACTGAGCCTCAATAGTTAATGGAGAAATAACTGATCTGTCAGCGCGTACAAAAAGGACTTTCGAGGTTATTTTTCAGGTGGATTCGTGCCGGCGTGCCAAAACGGAGAGGACATTATTAATGTCGGGAACAATTAAAACGGAGAGATGTGCAGAATTACTCAGACTTTTGTCTCCGGCGGATCTCTCGGCCCGTTCGGGTCGCTTCTCTACTGAAACCCCAGCTGATAGGCAAGACAAAGCAGGGAAAAGGCTGATACGGGACCGGCTGAAATCCTCATGTCGGACTTCTTGTCGGCTTTTGTGGTGATGCTAGTAAGACTCTGCAGATGACGGCTGTGATACGAGCCAGTGTAAGGAAATGTACACAAAGTATAGGAGAGGTTTCCTTGCTTCATGGGTTTATGCATCGAGGTGTCTTCCGGCTCTGGGTCGCTCAGGACGATCTTGCAAGATGGAAATAAAATAAAGGTGCCGAGATCCTGACAGCGCCGTGGGGCCTAGTAGTAAATCCGTGACAGATGGTTCACGAAGGGTATTTACAGTCAGTTCTGGTTCTTCACTTCAGCCCATCTCCTCTGTCGGTGCCGGTCGGGACTTCCGCTGCTCCAGCGGAGGTAGAGTGTGAGGTTCGCCTCGAACGCCGCCAAGGAATATGCCCTAAAAAAACCAGACCTTTCACGGAGAAGGAAGAAAACCAAACGTGGACATTTCCATAGCCGACACGGCCAGCCGTCAGAAGGAATGACCCCGGGCCATCTTCTCCCAGTGAAGAGTCTGACAAGGTGAACGCCGTACACACCCCGCTGCCTCTGCGGCTCACAAAGAAACCTACCTGGGACGAATTGCATTAACTCGCAGCGCGTCACTTGTTCTTGTTCTCCGTACGGAGCTGTTTGCAGACTTTGCGGTGCTTCTTTATAACCGATGCCGCCAGAAAAAGAGAAAAAACGTTATTTACATTTAACATACAAACGTGGGGTTTTCATCCAGCACCTTGCTATATCCATTTATTCAACAGGTATGAGGGGCTTTACAGTAACATATGCCGCCCCCCACCTCAGTGGACTTGATCATAAAGTTGTGGGAATGATGTTGTTGTAATAAAGAATCCGCAGTGCTTTTGTCTTGTGCTTCTTTCTCGTTCCCTCATTTTGAGTCATCGGATCTGCTCAGAATCCACTGACCCGGCACTCCGGCACGAGCCACGTTGGCACAGATTTTGTATCTTAAAAGAAATGCGGCACAGTTTCTTTTGTGTGTTTGTAAAACAGGCCTGACGTTGGCCAGTGCCTATTTTAGGCAAATACTTGTATTGCTTATGACTTTTATGCACTTTTACACTGACGTTGGACAGGTGTTTATTTCCCGAAGCCGTTCAGGCGAAGTACTGTCAGTTCTCCTATAGCACCGTAGCTGGGTTCCTAGAAGTCCTTGTGCCGCGCAAAAATAGTCCAATAAAAGTCGCAGAACTCATGGGAAAAATAGGTTCGGAATCATGTGACTGGTCAAGGTTACTTTTATATGTCCCATCAATTCTGTGGACAGTTATTCATGTGGCGAAACAGCACGTTGGAAAGTCGGACTGTTGCTCTTCATCCGCACCTTTACTGTCATTATACAGTCCTGTGCAAAAGTGTTAGTCATGCAACTTCAACGTCTGTTGAGAAGTACAGGTAGACTCTTATCTACCATCAGGGAGGTTTCTCATTGGTCCCAAATTCATTCTGCAGCCTGAGAATGACCTCAAACACCCAATCTCAGTCACACACAACTATCTTCAGCAACAGATGGTCTGGTCCCCACAGAGCCCTGATCTCAACATGAGCGAATCAGTCTGGGAGGACATGCAGAGACAGTCAAAGTCTGCAGAAGAACTGTGGCCAGAAGAACCTACCAACCTCTACCTTAAACTGCATGCAAGTTTGCATAAGAGAATTGATGGTGTTTTAAAGGCGAAGGGTGGTCCCACCGAATATTGATCTGACTGAGGTTTTTTTTGTCTCCTGCACTTTTTAGAAGGTTTATTGATTAATAAGTATTCATGGCATCATTTCTGAAACCATCCTCGCTTTATAGGCAAGCGAGGATGGTTCGCTTCAGTGAAGGGAAAGCGTCTACTAAATTAATAAATTCAAAACGTAAGTCCAGAAAAAGGTCAAGCGTTGAAATAAACGGTTCTATCAAGTGCTTAACTGCTGGACGGCAAATGTACGCATGCAGGAGCCGTATAGGAAGAGATGCTGGTTGTTCCTCCAGGGATCAACTGTTAGCACAGCATGTTAATCTGAAGATGAACCGCTTCAACTCCCAGCATCAAGTTCTGCTGGAAAAACTTTGAGCTTCAGTGAAATCCCTGGCTGTGCATATTTGTAGAACTGTCGGCCACCTTGGGTAAATCATACAAATATAGTAATAACGTTTCTTCATTTTGCTGCTAATCTTTGCTCGGCTCACAATCCTCGCCAAGGGTTTTTGCAATTGATTTTGATGTCGGGCGAGAAAGAGTATAGTGATTTACCCATCTTCACAGCATGCGGCCCCAGAGCAAGCACCTCGACCGAAGGTTCTGCAAGCCAAGAACCTTCGGATTGCAACCGCACGCCGCGGAATGCGACGCTGCCTGCTGCCTTACGCGGCGTCAGAATATCCGGGGCTTTGTGTCGCTCTTCACATGTCTGCTTACGCTCCGAAGGAAAGAAACCGCAGGGTCACGACAGCACTTCCAAAAAGCAGCCGTGTTTACCTCACTGAGCAGAGAGGCTTTTTACCTTCTCAGCATCGACCTACACAGCTGTGACCATTGATTCCGTATCGCAGCTGGAGTTCAGGCCGAACTCCATCTGTGCCTGACAATCGTGTCCATTTGCGTCAGGGAAGCAATCCGAAATTCAAAAGCTTGGCGCTACGTTTCTTTTACGCCATGCTACACGGGGTTTTTTCTCCCCACTGTGTTTCATTCTCCCAAAGAATAACAAACACCTTGCCTCCAATTTGTGGTGCTTCGGCCGCACTGCCGTGTGAGAAGGTGCCAGCAGCGGAATCACGCAGACCTGAATTAACTTCCTCAGAGGACTGGGTGTGTAAGCCGAGAGGCTTTGCGAGAAGAAGATGTTTGCGTTTCAGGCTGTGGTCCGAATGAACGTGTGTTTTCCTGCCTTCCAGGAGCACTGAGCTCAGACGTAAGGGAGCGAAGGAGCTGGGAAATGGTGTCTTCATGTCCAGCAGCACAACCTGTGCTTCTCCAACTGTGGAACTGCCGAGAAATATGGCAGCCCGGGGCTTTTTGGCGGGTTTATCTCTTCGTTGTCGAAATAAGTACTTTCCCTACGGTGACCGAGCAACTGATTCACAAAGCTGGACGTCGGCTAAGCCTGTCCGCGCTTGCTTGCCGATGAAAGGTCAGGCGGACCCACAGGGGCCTTTTTGCTGTGCTTCAAAATGCCTTCTCCAGATGCTTTGCTCCTTCCTGGAAAACCACAAAGGGAGTTTCGCATCATTTTGTGCAAAAACGGAGTCCGAGAGAAGAATTTTCTGCTCACTTCACGGCGGAAACCCAGACATCCCTCGATACTTTTTGCTATATCATATCGCCATCCCCAAGTTAAAGGTGTTATCATCCTTCGCCCATTTGCCTTTTGCGTGTGGCGGCAAGAAGAAACTTTTCGACGATGATTCACATGAATGCGCTGTACTGGTTTTGATGCTTCTCCAAATTGACTATTAGGTTCAGAACTTTGGAATTATGCCTTAAAAGACCCTGATCTGGATTTTTTTTACATATAACCCTGCATTGTGGAGTTAGATATAGATACACAGGGATGTAAACTGGATGTGACTTCCATCGTGGTGTCTATGAGTTTAGCTGTATCCATGCATTTCCCTTTGTTCTGTCTCAGTTGCTTTCCAAGTCTTGATGTGTCTCAAGATACGGAAATCCAGACTCTCTGGAAGCTCAAAGACCTCTGCAATTCTGCCAGCATGACAGATGCCCACCACAATAAAGTGCCCCATCAATAAGCCAAACAGGAATGCGTTGAAAAAGCTCTTAGAACACCTTGACAAAAAGGTGCATCTGTATGAACTTGGACAGGTCTAGTGAGTTATTTGAGTTTCCAACAACCCACAAGACCCCCGGGTGATGACTCAGGATTCTACTGAAGCTCCTAACGTCAAAACTGCACGGCAGGGAAAATAATGTTAGAAAACACATAATAGGCCGTACATTTGTTTGATGGGATTATTTTGAGATGTTTGAGACATTTGAAATTCAACGCAGCAGTAGCAACACCAGCGCTTACTGTACCTATCACTCCTCGTGAAGATTTTAAATCACGTGATTAAATTCAATTTTGGGATTGACACAAACCTTTACAAGCCCCTGGGGCTTCGCCTGAAGATCTACTGTAAAATGAAATCCATCTTGCTGTGTCTCCCATGCCTGTCATGTTGGTTCTTCTAATTACTTTTGTACTTTTGTTGTAACATTGGTCTCCAAACAAGTCGTCCATTTAAATGAACCAAGATGTTATACAGGCTCGAGCGAGAACAACGCAGCCTAACAGAAGGAACCGACAGCTCTGGGCTGTGTGTCGCTGCTTCTGCTTCTGTTAAACTGGAGATGATGGCCGTGCACAGCTGCGACAGAGGCTGTCGATAAAGCTGTGGTCCTCATATTCTCACAGCTGTCACAGGGTAGTGATGAACTTCTAGTCTCCGGGTTCTGCCGGGGTCCCCTGTCAGCGGCAAGGGCAAGGCAAGTATGGACCATTAAGAATAAATGAGACAACCAGGTATGGCTCTGGGACCCCCGGCAGCCAGACGTAAACTGGATATTGATCTTAGAGAAAAATCTCGATTGCATTTCTCCATCTCCACCCTGGACTGCCGTGGGGCTTTGGAGAATGGCAAGCAGACCTGGAGGATGTGATATTTGAGACCAGAGGTGGAGAAGAGCTGAACTGTCTTCTCCCAAACTTTTCTGGCCTTTTTGGGAGGCATTTCTATATGGAACTGCAACATCTGTGAGAAGATATTCAACTTCATGCCCTCCTTCACACAGGTTCATTCTGGCACAACAGGAGGAAGTTATGGACATTGTGAAATATTTAGGACTGGAATTGTGATGCAACTGTCAAGTTTGTTTGGCAAAATCCATTTTGTTTCCACAATAATGTATGAGAGGCACGTTGGTCATCCTGACTATATACTCATGTTCATTCATTTGATCAGTCTGGACTGTAAAAAGCAGCAAACCGTACAGGTGATTGGTTTTTTTATGCTGTTTAACTGAGATTTCCAGTTATGCTATGGAAAGAACATCCTTATACATCAAAAACTGATTAATAGAAATGTTAGGGCAGTACGTTTAAGTCAAAGTGCTTCTCTGTTCTATATTTCACCACTAAACAACAATCCACATCGCCAGGAGGTGAGGACCCCCTGCCTTGCTGATGTGACCAGCTCACCTGCTCCTCAACCTCAACCTTGACTCAGCTTCTCTGTCCTAAGCAGTGTTGTCCTTAGTAGTATAACCTATGTTAGCTGTTACTACTGGCACTATTTTCCAGTGTGTAGAAGCCCGGGGGGGGGGGCACTTGGACCCCCAGCAGTTTATTTTTCTACCTCGCCTCCAGGTTGGTTGTTTTCTTCTCCTCAGTTGCTGACAGGTTAACCGTTTTGCACTTATAGTTGTTCTCATTAACATCTAAAAGTTCACCATATACTTCTTTTCTGTTCCGTTATCCTAATGTACTGTTCGGCTCCGAGTCACTGTGTGAGAAGAAGCCTGTATAAAAATAAGCTGAATAGAATTGAAACTAAACACCAGTTTACAATGCAGCCATTTTTGGACACAGAAATCAGTGGAGTAAAAAAAAAATATATACAGTACTGTGCAAAAGTCTTAGGCACCTGTGGGAAAAACGCAAGGCTTAAAGCAAGGATAGTTCCAGAAATAATGCCATGAATACTTATTAATCAATAAACCTTCTAAAAAGTGCAGGAGACAAAAAAACCTCAGTCAGATCAATATTTGGTGGGACCACCCTTTGCCTTTAAAACAGCATCAATTCTCTTATGCAAACTTGCATGCAGTTTAAGGTAGAGGTTGGTAGGTTCTTCTGGCCACAGTTCTTCTGCACACTTTGACTCTCTGCATGTCCTCCCAGACTGACTGGATCATGTTGAGATCAGGGCTGTGGGGACCAGACCATCTGTTGCTGAAGATAGTTGTGTATGACTGAGATTGGGTGTTTGAGGTCAATGTCAGGCTGCAGAATGAATTTGTGACCCATCAGAAACCCCCCTGATGGTAGATAAGAATCTACCTGTACTTCTCAACAGATGTTGAAGTTGCACGACTAACACTTTTGCNATGTCAGGCTGCAGAATGAATTTGTGACCCATCAGAAACCCCCCTGATGGTAGATAAGAATCTACCTGTACTTCTCAACAGATGTTGAAGTTGCACGACTAACACTTTTGCACAGTACTGTATATATAATGAATGAAAACCTGGCCCAGCATCAGGTGAAAACCTCCCCATTATGCGGCGGTATTGTAGAGCGTCAATGTACGGAATCGAAAAAGGCCTTTTTTAGCCAAAGGACACCAAAACCAGAAGGTTAAAATGCTGAGTGACGGTAACAAATTCATTTCGTGGTTGACGTGAACGCTGAGCTGGCGTCTCGCAGCACGTGGTTTAAGCGTAAGGCAGACGCCCTGCACTGTGGTGCAAAAACACGACACTGATTTTTCTCAGCCCGGGATGCTGGAATTTACTGGAAGCGTTGCCCCCATAAGACTTCATTACGGAGCTGATGTATTTATAGCCGGTTGATGTCACGGCTCTCGTCCGATTGAAAAACGATAATGAAACGATCGCGTTTGTAATCCGCTCGGACGAGAAGAAAAACGTCTCGCCAGCTTCATTATACTTGCAAATGTAGCGAGTGACTGACGCCCCGGTTGCTGTCAAAGTACACGCGGGGTTCTTGCCAAAGAAAGGGACGAAAACAATGGCGCCAATTTTCGATATTAAATGGGCTCCTTGTCCCCATTCGGGACGCGTTATTGTACAGGGGAGCCGGGAGACGGCTCATTGGAAAAGCGATTTATTGCGACTTCGCCCGGAGCGTCGGGTCACAGAATGCATCACCTTCATAGTCAAACACCCCCCATCTGGCAGTCAGCGTCGGGCCCGGAAGAGCAGCGGGGAGCTCTGCGTTGTTGCACGGCACCTGTCTTGTTAGCCACGGAATTGCTTTTTCGTCTAATAAATGAGGTTCTCGGCAGCCCGTGCGACGCGGGGGCTACTGCAGCAATGACTGGCAGGAAGGGTATCCAGCTCTCTGTCCAGACCCACAGCTGAGCTCAGCGCAAACAGAAACAAAAGAAAGACACTTCTCTTTGGGGGGGGAGGGAGGGGTCTCTGTAAACCATTTCTAATGAATTCTCCTCAATGGAATTCGGGTTTGGTTGTAGCGGGTACTTCAAACGGCCTAAACTGTAGCAAGACAACTTGAAGTTGACCAAAAAAAAGTAATAAAGTGCATTTGAGCCCAGCAAACGCCTGGTTTGAAAACAAGAGAACCTTTCACACCCACATGCCTCGGTCCTACCCCCCCTGGGTGTTTCGAGGTGCGTGGCATCCCAGCCAATAAGCGGCGGAGGGTTACACAACCTCACGCTCGAGGCTCCCTGAATTATTCATGGCCAGATGATAAGGACCAACCCTTGGAGAGACCTTGTGATATTGCTTCACCTCGGGGAGCAGGAAGCCACCGGAGAAGTGAGAAATGACCTTGCGAGGGTGAAACCTCGAGTTTTAGCCACGGCGCACAAGGTATCGGCAATCCGCTGGGCCTGAATATCAAGTGGTCCCGCCGGCCACAGAGGAAAACATACGTTGCCCCCCGTTGCTTAAGTGCCAGATCCTTAAAGTTTGCAGAAAGCTAAAGATCAAGGCCGCCTCTATTCACCACCCCGGGAGTAACTAACTGAGGCCGCTTACAACCCAGTTCATCAAATTTATGTACCTTTCAATACCATTTATGTACCGTTCACTACGTTTTTATACAGTAATTGTGGCGAATCGAGGGTCGGACTGACTTTCTTGTCCTTGTGTCTGTAACAGTGCGATTCGCTTTAAAGTAGCCAAAAGTATTTTACGCGCGGCACCTCGCGGGGGCCATACACACACGGCGTTGCTCCCGGCGACTCAACTAACAGCTCTAACTAACTGTTTGGTAAGCAGTCAAGGGCTTTATTTTAAGTGAATGAGGATAAAACCGACGTTTTAGATACCGGGCCTAAACCTGTAAAGTGAAATAAGAGGAAAAGTGCGTCATCTAGCTGTACAAATCAAGGCGGAGGGTCAAAGTTTTGCGGTTACAGCGTCTGACTGTTACACGATTACAAAAAAAAAGGGGGTAATTTTTGGCTCAGATTTAAACTCTTCAATAATGGCCGCTTTTGGTCACCTTAGAAATGTCAGAGAAGTAAGATCTCCTTGGTCGCCGTGTGATGCTGAGAAGCTGACCCTGGCAACTGTCAGCAGTAAGTTTTCGATTGCTGTCATGTTCTTTATGCAGCAGCTCGAATCCTGCCTGGAAAAAAAGAGTTCAAGTAACACCTCTGCTTACTAAACCGTGCCGTTTACCTGTGAACTTGGGAAGTGACTCTAAGATTCTTTTGGTATTTTATAAAGCCTTAAAAATGACACTGTCAGAATCCCTCTCAGAGTGTATTCCTCACATTAGAGAAAAAAACATTCTCATAAGCTCTCATTTTAATGTTATTTTTATTTATGTGAGTACTGGTTCTATCTATCTATCTATCTATCTATCTATCTATCTATCTATCTATCTATCTATCTATCTAT
>UFQX01000451.1:0-121897 GCA_900497675.1 Arapaima gigas
GCTTATTGTCATTCATATCTATTACTTCAATTATTATTTCCATGGGTTCCTCAGCTTGACCTGGTCCTACAGCAACAGCATGAGCCACGAGCTGCAGGAACATAAGTTACACAATCTTTTAACCCAGATACAAATGATTAAGCACAAAAATTTGACAATGGTGGAAAAAAAATACTTACAGTATAGCTAGCTTGTTTCTCTCTGTCCAAAGGCTGGGTCACAAACAGCTGCCCAGAGTTCTTATCCATAGTGAACAGTCCTTTAGGGGGCTGATCTGCTCCTTGACCAGTAATGCTGTACAGCATTTGAGCCTCTTTGTCATTACTGGATCGAATCTGCAGTAAAGCCACACAACCACTTTGGTTACTTCTTGATTGAAGACATCAAGAAAAACGCCGCAGGTTATATGGAAAAAATAAGTAAATTAAACACACCTTCACCACTGGTTTTGGAAAGGGACCCTTCTGATTCTCTTCAATTTTGATGGGTGGAATGATCCAGTCCCTCTTCCTCCTTTTTAGACCACTCGAGGACCGTGGAAAGTACAACAGTGGGACAGACTGCATGGCATCAGCCTTTAGAAGTGAAATATATTTTAATTCACTTTTGCTTGAAAAACTAAAGAAATTTTTCACTCCTATTCCAATTTTTTTTAAACTTAAAACCAGCAGAGGTCGCTGTCAGCCTTTAACTGACTAAAATACTACCTGAGCAGAAGGTGCACTGTGCACCTCATTGCGGTGAAGGCTGCTCTTTGGTTGGTATTGCACCAGTATCCTGGTTGTGTCCTTCTTGCCCTCAGAGTTCCAGGCATGAACATGAAAGCTCTTGTGTCCTTTGTGTAGGTTTATGCGCCTCATTGCTGAAACTGTCCCATCGGGGGTCACCCTAAAGCGGGGATCATCAGCACTAAACACAGCTTTCTGATGCTGCCCACACTCATCAAAAATAGCTGCAGGAAGAAATAAAAACTCAGTAAAGAGCCTTACCTTCTCGCTGCTCTGACCAATTTTTGCACACAGTGTCTATGAAGGTGTTTTATTGAATGAAAATGGAAAAGTGTCCCCTGTAATTTAAAGTTTTTAGTTGGACTCTGTTAACAGGAGTACTTGATGTGTGGATGGCTGTCTGTATGCAGCTCACTGTTTCACCCAGTTTAACCTGCAATATCATTTGTAAATTATTTATTAGTGTTAATAGATGTTACCAACTATAAATAAGATAAATTATATTAGGTTACGTGACGATACAGCTATAGACAGGTGCACACAGCGTGTGGCTCTAACAGCAAGTAGCAGAGTAGCTGGTCTTCACACTAACTTTTTCTCTCTTAACTCCTTTACAGTGATTTACTTAATACGTATTGATAATATTTGTACTTGCTTGGACTTTAGTGCTGCACCTGGCTTCTGAATCAAGCAAAAAAAAAAGTTTCTGACTTTGTACGTGAGGAGGACAAAATGAAGTCCATTTGCTTAGAGGGCAGTGAAAAAATATAACATTTAAAGATACTACAGGATGAAGCATCTATCTACGTGTGTCAAACTTCACAGCCAACATATTTAAAACAAAAATAAAGTTTGGGGGCAATGATGGCTTTTTAACAGCATGTCCAACCAGTCAGACTATTATTGTCAAAAAATATAAAAATCTTTTTTGTACGGCAAACTTGTGAAAGAATGTTTTGAAGAAGTTCCTGATATAATATGTTCTGAGTAAAAAATGCAGTTAGCTAAAAAAAGCTTATTATGATAGACTATATTTCACTGTATTGACAAATGAGAGATTATTGCTAAAAAAAATCAGAGGCTTATATTTAGATTCTTCTTCTTCTTCTTCTTCTTCTTCTTCTTATTATTATTATTACTGTTTTTGTTGTTCATACTACTACTACTACTACTAATAATAATAATAATAATAATAACAATAATAATAACATGTTTTGATTTTCAGCTGCATTCAACTTGATAGAATGGTGCAACAAGTTGGATGTTGGATTTTAACTTGAAAAGTATTCTATATACATTTTTATGTCAGATAAATCATTGTTGGCAGTAATAATATTATGGGTTGAGAGTTAATATAATTAATAGTGCTGCAGTGCACAATAAATGTAATAGTTTTTCAATTTAGACATTTAATACTCGGTGTGTCACTTACTGTTATTGTTAAACCGTTATGATTGCGTTCATTGGCCAGAAAAGGCTGAACACTCCTGACTTCAAAGCAGTACAACAATGAGCACCTGCACAGCTGCATATCTTTGACTGCTTATTGATCAGTTTTTTTAAAAATCTAACATGTTCAACAAGGGTGACTGAGTTTGAGCTCAGTTGTTTGCTTTCCTGGATCCTCCTTGTGGATCACCTAAATAATGAATAACTAACAATAACTAACATTACGAGCCGCTTGGACTCTTTGAACTTGGTGAGATACTGAGGCGCTTGGCGATGGAAAGCAGAAACTTGGCAATCTGAAAGACATGGAGAGAACTAAATACACAAGTAGTGAAGTGCTTGAAAGTAGGTTTGTTCAGAAGCATTTTGATATTTTCTACACAGAAGTAGGAATTCTCTGCACTCAAAGACAGTTCCGCACTGAAGTTCCGTGTTTGTGCTACTCATACCTAGGGGTGGTTGATGGCAAATCGGTTGTAGGTGGACCTGCTTTGGGTAGGAATGGCTGGAGCATGTGAGAACTGAGATTTATTACAAGAAAAATGATGGAAAACCAAAATAAGTTATAAAATATTAGAAGTCACCTCTTCCCAGTCTCCTGTCTTTCTGCAGATGAGTTCTATCACTTTTTAAAAAGAACATTTCAGGGGAGAAGCCCGGCTGGCATGGTGGGTCCTCCTCACACCATCCAAAGCTTAAAGCCTTCAAACAGGGAAACAGATTAAAAGGCACGAGCAACTGATCCAAGGATAAGATTTTAAGTAAAAGTCTCTTAGTTGCTGTACACTGTGATTTGTACCCGGTAGTACCATCAGAGTAAAACCTCACATTTAGCTGACACTTTCCCCCCAAATCTCCTTCCCCATTTATACAGCTGCTGCACTTTTCATCCGGCAATGTTGGATAAGTACAGTACTTGGCTACAGAAGGACGTTGGTTCAACTCTGCAGCCTTTGGGGAGCTCTGTCGCTACACTATCTGCTCTATGTTAGACTCTGCTTAATGCAAACGTCCCTCGACGCTGCGGCTCAGCACTAAACCTCAAGCACTTAACTGGGAAAATGTGAACTGAAACACAACAACGTGCCAGGAAATAAAATGAAATGGTGCGCAAATAATTTATAAACTGGAAACTGAAATCTTACCTGAGCCCACAAAACAATTACTGTCAATCCCACAATCCCAAAACTACCCATTACAACAAAATCTTTTTCTTATATAGAAGCTTCAGAGTTTAAAAATGCTTTTCAGTAAATATCTCCCTGCCTTGGTGGATCCTGCACAGTTGGTCATATGTGAAGCTTTCCAAATATCCTTTCACTCCACCTCTTCTGGCAGTTTGCGTATCAGAGACAGGGTGATGTGGAAATGCAAACATGCAGCAAAGTGAACAGGACAGGACAGAACATAAGTTTTGCATTATATTTTATTCTAAGGCCACCAAATGACAGTGCTGTCAAGAAGTATTTGCCCCCATCCTGATTTCCACTATTGTCACATAGCTGTCACACTGAATGGTTTGAGATCTTAGACAAAGGGACCCATTTATTTAAGGGACAAGGTTCCGACACCCATATCCTCCATCAACCAGTTAACCAATTTTAGTTCAGTTCTGTCCTTATTATTTTGACAGACACAGCAGGAAGAACAATGGCTGAACAGCTACAACCATTCAATTGGAAAAACCATTGTTGATCGCTCTTTCAGAACTTAATCCTGGAAACTTTTAAGGTGAGAAACCCTTGGGACAGAAGGGAGCCACTCAGACAATTTGTTGTTTAAGTTGCTCCACTGAGTCCAACTTGTGACCTTGTGGCCTTGACATGTCAGATGTGCCAGTCTACTGAAACAGTTCAGTCAAACATTAGTGAGGAATTTAATCAATAGTTCAGCCTAGCAGGTTGTGGGAGGAAACAAGGAGAAGTGGGAAATGCTCGGACAGCATGGGACTCGAAATCTTGCCAGCAAATTTTATTCGAGCTGTTTCGCAAAAATTTTATACATTCCGACAACTGAGACTGGCAGAACAACACTGACAGTATTCAACTTAATCACAATTTTCAAGCACTTGTTTTTTTTCTTTTGTTTCACCCAGAAATCTACTGTGGGTCTGTTAATCGTTCAATTTTTGCACATTTTTAATAATTTCCCGATGTCACTCTATTTCTTTATGGGTGACTCTAGCTTGGCCCATCCCTGCTGCACAGTGGAAGGACAACAAAAAAAAATCATGTCTGTATTGTGACAAACACCTCTTGTTCCTCTCAACCAAACCTGTTTGAGATGCCTGTGAGCCACATTCTGACTTGCTGCTACACATTCTTAGTCTTTGTTCATGTCCCCCACATTCACGATGACAGTAGCGGTGGCTGTGGGTTGATCACTGGTCAGTGGAATCTGGTTCTCCACAGTAACCAGCAAAGTGTGCTGACATTTCTTCTCAAAGTCAAGGGCCTTCATGGGGAACAAGGACACAGGTTGTATGACCAAACTCCATAAAATGGCACTGTTGTGGACTGTCACCGTGTTGTGGACACGGGTTGTACAACCAAGCCTCATTTCCTCATTTAGTCACCACGGTAAAAAAAGAAATCCCTGAATAAATGCTATTATAAATATCAATATATGATCAATATTTGTGTCTGAGTGATTCTTTCTGAGAGGAATAAGATGAATTATCTTTTTTTTCCAACTTTATATTTAAATGGGGACATGTTGAAGACACCGTTATCTCAAGTAACTTGCAGTGATTTACTGCATTTATAAAGCTAGATATTCTTATGGGAGTAATTTGGGATAAAAAGGAGGAAAACAGTTCCAACTAGGACCAATAAAGCTACAAGACTTTGGCTCTAACCACTAATGTGCCCTGCTAAACCTGGGACATTTTACCTTGACTGTGGTAATAACACCCTCCGTGTGACAAGGGCCGCTGGTGACATGGAAGAGGCCATCATCATTCCCCTGAATAATGTGGAATTTGGTGAACCAGGCAGGAGTTAGAGGATCATCGCTGTCGTACACAAACATCCTCGCCACTTCTGCATCCTTCTTGTTCTCCAGAACAGACACTGAGTACTATTGATGGAAACACCTTGTCAACACATTTGGGTGGCTTATTTCCTCAAGCAAATAAACAACTCAGGGTCTCACGCTTATGCCTTGTCTTGAGTCTGGTCAGCTAGGAGTGGACATACTGTAGGCATTACAAACTGAGGAGCATGGTCATTGCTGTCTGCTACTTCGATGACCACTTTGCAGGGGCCTGAAGAGTTCCTGCCGGTCAGATCAGCAGCCTGAACAGTCAGTGTGTATTGTGGGCATGTCTGCAGGGGAATAAGACCGAGGAAATATTTTCCATAAGACGAATTATCAAGGATAAGGGGGGGGGTTAACAAAAATAAAGTATGACATACCTCTCTGTCAAGTCCCGTGTGAATCAGTTTAATTTGTCCATTGCTAGAATTTATAGCAAAAATATTGTCATTTGGATGCTTTGGGTCCTGGTCCATAATTGTGTAGGTAACTTTTCCATTTTTTGTATTGGGATCATCTGGATCAGGGGCTGAGACCCTAACAATTTCATACCCTGTAGAAGAGGAAAAAATACACTCAACAAACTCCATAATGGCTTGTTCAGGAAGTGGAAGAAGGTGAGCACAGCTTTGCTTGTGATCATTGCTGTTGGAGAGCTTTACCTTCTGGTGCCACCTCTGGAACATGGCCCTTATAGATCTTTTTCGTAAAAACAGGCATGTTGTCATTCACATCAATTACATTAATTACGATTTCCATGGGTTCTTCAGCTACACCCTGTTTTATAGCAAGAGCATGAACCAGGAGCTGGAGGGAGAATGACTGAATGAATAAACAAATGAATGAACATACACCCTCGGCCACTTTATTTAGGCACACACGGCCACTTTTACATGGATCTCTTTCTGCACAGTGGCACTACACATAGTTGTGACTCAATATATAAGGAACACAGACAAGGTCTAGAGGTCCATTTACTGCTTGAATGACCATTAAGGGGACAAAGCACGTGGTCTAAATGATTTTGAACATGGCTTGATCATGGGTGCTGGTCGCTCTGGTTCCAGCATTTCAGACACAACTGAGCTTGTGGGATTTTCGCACAGTACAGTTCCACAAACATGACATTGACCTTATTTTACTGCCGTAGCCTGTACTTTCCCGCCTCTCAAAGCCAATAGAGCATCTCCGGGATGAGATGGAATGTGATGTTAACAGAATGAACGTGGCGTCATAACATCTGCACAAACAGCAAAGCTGACAAGCCACGAGGATCAAAGAACTCCACGGAAACAAGTCCAGCACATTTTTGCTGAATCCCTGCTTGGGAGTCGAAAGAGGGTCCTGTTAAACAGATATACCTAATAAAGTGGCCGGCGAGTGGTACGGGACATTAATTCGGCTCTCATTACAAAAATCAAAGGCACAAGTTGAAAACCCTCTCACAGTATAGCTACTCTGTCTCTCCCTGTCCAAACTTTGGGTCATGAAGAGCTCTCCAGTGCTCTTGTCCATGGTGAAGAGTCCTTCAGGGGCCTGATCTGCTCCCGGACCAGTAATGGCGTACAGGACCGTAAATGCCGTTTCAAAACTAGATCGAATCTGAAATGAGACCAGACAAGCACATCAGTTAATGTAATAAGTTAATGTCAGCCAACAAGGCTGGTATTACAGATTTTATTACACGGACTGTAGAGGTGAACCAAACACACACCTTCATCACTGCTTTTGGAAAGGGACCCTCATCATTCTCTGGAATGCTGATGAATGGAATGATCCAGTTCCTCTTCCTCCTTTTTGCACCACTTGAGGACCATGGAAAGTCCAGCACTGGGACAGATGGTGTGGATGGTGTGGAGCCTGGCTGTAAAAGTGAAAGACGTGATGTACGAGGTGGCAGAAACGTTCCGAAGGGAAGGTGGTCCACGTCAACATGATGGCATCACTCAGTTGGTGGTAATTTCATCCTGAGAACATCCTGGTGTTCATCTTCCCAAAGAACTTCAACTTGTTAACAAGGAAGATGGTTGTTGTGGAGTGGTTAAAAATAAAAGTTAATATACTGTGCACATCATTTATCTAGAATATAAAAAACTGACGTAGGACGTGTATGTAAAAGTGGATTCTTGCTAGTGGCTGGTGTGTCATCACTGGTGTGTGACATAATTCAATATAAAGAACCCACAACAGCAGTGGTGCTTCTTTAAATATAGAAGATGTGACTAGAAGTTGTCATCATTATTTAATGTTACCGTCTGGAACGCACCAACAGACATTGCCAGTCTTTACTGCACTGACAGATCCAACCTGAGCAGAAGGTTTGCTCCCCAGGTCCTGGTGGTGACGGCCGCTCCTCGGTTCATGTTGCTCCAAGACCCTGGTTGTGCCCTTCCTGCCCTTAGAGTTCTGGTGAGCGACAAAGCTGTGCTGTCTGTTGAATAAGTTAACAGGCCTCTTCGGCGGTACTGTCCCATTTGTGCCCACCTTGAAGCGGACATCACCTGTGCTGAACAAGCCTCTCTGGTGCCCACAGCAATTATCCGAAATAACTGCAAGGAGAAGCAAAATACTGAGAATCCGAAGCATTTACTCACAACCTCTTGTGACTGATAATTATAAGTAATGATAGAAAAGATGTTCCAGAAATTCTGTAAAAGGCTGTGAAATGCTGAGCATGTGCCCTGCTGTTATAAACCACCTACTGATCGGTTCTGCAGTTAATGGGTGACCAGCTGCTTGACTTTGGACTGTTTTTTTTCCTGCTGGATCCTGGCTGTGATTTTTTTTGCTACCTGTTTGCCTCAGTCTTCTCTTTATTTCTCTGCAAATTTAAGAAGATCATTAGTTACACATACAAGAAGTGCTTATAGAAAAATCTGTCATCTCCACAACCACGTATCACATAAGTACGAGTGATGTTTTTCGTTGCACGGTCACTTTCAGTTGTTTTATTTGCATAACCGACTTATTTAGTTCATTGATTTCTTAATCGGTTAAGTCCTAGGTATACACATAAAAAATGTAAAAAGTAAACATTTTTTATTAACTTCAACATCTACATTAAAATTCACTATGTTCAAATGAGTTATAATATACAGGTTTTTCCTGACACTCATATTCAGTCTGAAATGTTGGCCGAGTCGTCCTGTGAATATATATAACATTAGTCATCTTGGTGTTGGTCTCCGACACCAAAACCCACCTGTAAACACTGTGTAAATGAGTTGAATTAAGACGGTCCTGCACTGCTGTTGTGCCTGACTTTGTTTTACTGTCATCTGTCATTTGGCCATATAAACACAGATCATGTTCGCTCTGCAACAATGAGAAATTTTTGAAAATTTTTCACAAAAACCGAGTCAGCAACAAATATCAAACCCCTATCTTTTTACATGTAAATTGTATTATGCATTTATACAAATCCTCACAATATCGCTTCTTGCTACTAATGCGAATGGTGCTTCTTCTTATCTTTTAAAATACTGTAGACAAGAAAAGCACTATGTGGCCTATTCTTACAGGTCTACATACTCTGTTTTTAAAATTGTTGCTGAAAAAAATCATTAACTGCTGACATATTGCGTTGGTTATTAATCGATAACCTGATGAACAATCATAGCAAAAATAGCCCGTCGAGTACAATGACACATACGAGGAACCAGCTATATGATATGCTGTATGTAGAAGAAGATTCTGGAAAAGAAGCAACGCAGTTATTCTACTGACCAAATACAGCAGAACTTTAAAAAATCCAGATATGATCTCTGTGTGTTGTGCACCCTGGGGCTCCAAGCCGTGTGAAATAGATGAGCTTACGGTCAGAGCAGTTCTGAATGTTTGTGAACATGAACTTTGTTATCAAAGCACTTCTGTATTTTGAAAAATACATCGTGCTTTGAAACAGCTCTTCTCCATGAAATGTTTCTCTAGGTACTGCAGCAGAAAAAGTCTGCATTATTAAAAATAATAATAATAATCTTTATTCACGTTCTTAGTCAGTCCTAAACCAAGGTTATTTCCCACAATAAGACCGACGGAGTCAGAAAACTGCCTCCACAAACTGTCCTCATTAATTATACAGGACAAACACAGTTTCTCCAACTCGCACTGGAACTGCTTTCCTTTCAGCCTTTTAACACAGGTTTATGTTACTACAGAATGTGCTATTTTGGAGTTAAATCTATTCAACTGGACTAAAATAGAAAATGTGTTTGTATATTTTTTCTTCATATCAGTTTCATTATCACAGATTCTGCACATCGAGATAGAAAGTGCGGAATAACCTGTAATTCCAGCCCGCTGATCAAAGCATATTTTTTGAAAATAGGTGGGATTGCGCAGCTCTCAATTATGTTACATTAAGTCTCTGGGGATAGAACCTGTAACCATGTGGTCATGACTCTGGGATGTTGAACCTGTGACCATGACTCTGAGCTTGTGACCATGTGGTCATGACTCTGGGATGTTGAACCTGTGACTATATGGTCAGGACTATGCGATGTTGAACCTGTGACCATGTGGTCAGGACTATGCGATGTTGAACCTGTTACCATGTGGTCACGACTTTGGGATGTTGGCCCCCGCATTACAAATGCTTTCGTTGCTGAGACACAGCAGAGGAGCATGAATCGACAGCAGGGACAATGACTCACGAGGGAAAAAAAAAACAAACTGTGTCTGACACAGTGGCCTCTTAGCATGGAAACAAAAACAAACTCCTCCACACTGCATACACAACCCGTCTTCTCTTAAGTAGTAGTATAAATAATTTATTGATGTAGATTTCAATTGTGAGGTTATTTTGGGTGTAGCTAAAGAAAGAGCAAAGTACCTGTGGGAGGGAGGCCAGCTGCCCCTGCAGCCCACAGCCAGATGGACGGACTCAGCAGGGTAAATCACAGTAAACATGAGCAGTTCTGATTTTCACAGGAGTAGCCACGGACATGTGAAGTGGAAATAATTTTTATTTTAGAGTCTCACTTTACTTTGTTTAAAACAGCATGGGGGAACATTTCACGAACCCACTTTCCTTAGTTATGCGGATAACTTGAACCCGGAGAGTGAAACTGTTTCATCTGGGAAATCTGACAACATGTTTAGTGGAGTCACCTGTAATCTGAGCCATTGTGCTTTGTGGAAGGCCTGCAACGGGGAAAAATCTCAGGTGAAGATGGAACAACCATAAAAACCTGTACATTCTGTCAATAAAATTGCTCTTGGTCCATTCTTACATAGAAAGGAACCACTGCACATACAGGGTGATACAGCATCATGTGCTTCGACTTTCTAACACAGAATATATGCACATCAAACAGACCATATAAAAGACGACATTATAACCTTTACACGTAATTTTTTTATTAAAAGCAGACATGTACATCCGTGCCTTCAGGTTCTGGCCTCTGACAGTAGGATATAGTTATTAAACAACACTGGACAGTTTGGTGTTAATGTTTTGATGTTTGATGTTTTTTGATGTTCATATTTCCTTCAGTTTGATGTTTAATTCCTGCTATAAAACGCACTTTCTGCTCCGCATTAGCGAGCGGGACGTGTAGTTCAAAGTATAGCCGCTAGATGGCCCTATTCTGTTGCCGTTTCGCAACGTGCTGGATGCACAATTTCCGACAGTTATAACATAAAATAAAAACTAACAATAAACAATTAGAAAAATATTGACAGAAATGGAAACGATCAGTTGCACGACTCCTTGTCGCAGAGGTACAAATTACCACTGTTTAACCGACAGTAAGATAATAAAAAAAACAGCGATTACAGGGTTTTAATTGCATTAATAATGCCGATTATAGTCAATTAATTTATTATACTGATTATATGGATTAGAGTCACGACACTGATCACACCGATTAGTTCACGTTCGCTCATCTTCATCGCGTGACGACCCTTCAGTCCGGGGGTCGGTTGTCATCAATTATATCGAGCAGCGTGATGCACCTGTAAGCGCGAGGATCTCGACCGCGCACGCCGCTGCACATGACGTCATTCCTATGGGGGCCGCGCGGGTGGGGAGGAACCCCCCCACCCCGGCCCGTACCGGTCTTTGCCCCGCACACGCCGCTTTATGAATCACAGTCCCCCTCTCCCCGTTCCTCCCCCTCTCGCCCCCCCCCGCCGGGAGACATGATTTTTTTTACCATAAAGAGCGGAGTGACGCTGCGCGACGACCCCGCCTCCTCGTGGCGTCACAGAGCGAGAGCGCACTTTAAAGGGAGCCGCGGCGCCCGGGTGCGAGTAAAGGGAGCTCGCGCACAGAAAGAGAGAGAGAAGAGCAGAGTTAACTGCGGACCGCCGACAGGGAGCGTCCTGAAGGATTAAAGCCGAGAAAAAAGAGGATCGTGTTTAAAAGTAGGTTTCCGCGTGAGAAATAATCCTTTTACCCTGTAATTTCACCTCTATTATTGCATCTTAAAGTTTAGTTGTGCGTCTGATGGTGTTTCTGCTGCTGTTCGAAAGAATCGCGCAGAATGAAGTCAGAGCAGATGAAAGGGCTCTGCGTCGCGACGCTCAGAAACAACTTCAGCTGTAATATTAACACGCGCCCGTTTTGTCCCCCCCAGCAGAGTCCCGGACGGAGCGATGACCCTGAACAAGGAGGACCAGCTGCGCAGCATGGAGCGGCGGCGCGGCAGCTCGCCCTTCCCGGCGCACCTGCAGCACCTGCACCGGAGGAGCATGCCCGTGGACGAGCGCGAGCTGCAGCAGCGCGACACGCCCCCCGCGCTCGCTGCCCACCTGTCCGGCCTCACGCGCTGCACCTCGTACGGGCCGGGCGGGCGAGGCGGCCACGGGGGGCCAGGCGGGGAGGAGCCGCGCGACGGCTGCGTGTCCGACTCCTCGGACTCGGTCATCTCGTCGGGCAGCGACGCCGAGGGCCACGTGCATAAGGTGGTGCTGCTGGGCGAACACGGCGTGGGCAAGTCGAGCCTCGCGCGCATCTTCGGTGGCGTGGAGGACGGGCACGAGAGCGAGGAGACAGGTGAGGCGGCAGGTGTAAACGAGCCCTGTGAGGTCAAAACCAGCAGTTCCGTCACTTTAATATATCGCGCGTGTACATTATATAAGATATACTCCTGGTGTGTTAGTAACAGTAGCTGTGAAATTGTGCCACCATGGAGAAGATGATAAAAGATAATAAAGATGATAATTCTCGTACTGAAATGGTTATAGTTCCGTTGCTTTTTTGAACATGCAGTGGTTTATATATTTAGCTGTTCATAAATATTGATTCCCCACTAATACAGAGCAGCGTATTGATTTCTGTGGAGTTTCTCTGATATCCTGAGTCAGATTTATATCTAGAACTGAGATGCAAAATAGAAAAAAATTGAGATTAAGCAGCCGTGACTGGAGTTGAGGGCTGAAAGGGCCATATATAGAATGCACTGGTCTTACCGTGGTAAGTGGTCCTCGGGAGGGACACGCTCATTGACCCCTCTGTGTTCCTCTCAGGCAACACGTATGACAGATCCGTGATCGTGGACGAGGAAGAGGCCTCTATTCTCCTGTACGACATCTGGGAACAGGTGAGGGCCGCAGGTGTGCTGTGGACATGAAGCAGCTCTCGTTGTGTTAAAGTAAAATAAAAAGACAGACGAAGGAGCGGTTGTGCAGACAGCCCAAGGTGATGACACTGTCACTCGGTTCTGCAGGACAGCCAGTGGCTGAAGGAGCAGTGCATGCGCATGGGTGACGCCTACATCATCGTGTACTCGGTGACGGACAAGGCCAGCTTCGAGAAGGCGTCCGAGCTGCGCATCCAGCTGCGCAGGGCCCGGCAGTCGGAGAACATTCCCATCATCCTGGTGGGCAACAAGAGCGACCTGGTGCGGTCCAGAGAGGTCTCCGTCGAGGGTGAGCACCTGAGACCGCAGTCATACACGCAGGAGTTGAGGGCTCTGCCACTGCATGTTCCTTTAATTCACTTCATTTTAATTACTTCAAAATGAATGATTTGGCGAAGTGTAGCCTTGAACTAAAAGACCTGACATTTTTTTTTCTTATGATTAGAGACTTTAATTCTGAAATGTAGATTGGGGAAAAATATACATCATTTGATTTAAAAAGGGAAAGAAACCTGGTAGGGCAGCAGGTGGCGTAGCGATTAGAGAAATCAGAAGGTCTGGGGTTTGAATCCCACCTCCTGCTGTTGGAGTGTCAAATGGCAGTTTTACCGAACTGCTATGGGAAGGTTGGCATTAAACCTCACGGTCAGTCAGCGTGGAGACAAGTGTCAAATGAAAGAATAAGTAAAAATGATTAAAAATAGTCACAGGAGCTCCTCCCTTGTGGACACCAACTGAAAGCAGGTGTGTGAAACACGTTGCAAGAAGCGGTCCTCCTCATGCCCTGAAGGACCTGCTGGCTGACCTTTGCCCTCCTCTCCTCCCGCGCAGAGGGCAGAGCGTGTGCCGTGGTGTTCGACTGCAAGTTCATTGAGACCTCGGCGTCGCTGCACCACAACGTCCAGGACCTGTTTGAGGGCATCGTGCGGCAGATCCGCCTGCGCAAGGACAGCAAGGAGCAGAACGCCCGGCGGCTGGCCAACAGCAAGCGGCGCGAGAGCATCGGCAAGAAGGCCAAGCGCTTCCTGGGCCGCATGGTGGCCAGGAAGAACAAGAAGATGGCCTTCCGCCAGAAGTCAAAGTCCTGCCACGACCTCTCGGTCCTCTGAAGCCCCTCCCACCCCTGACCCGAACTGTTGATTCTGCCACCGAGACCGGAAGCTGTGTGACACAGGCTTGTGTTTCCAACCCTAAACCGGACGGACATATCGGCATTTTTTTTTTTTTTTTTTTAACTTTAGAGAAATAAGAACTGCACACGGAGAAACTCAGCGGGGAAGTTGGTTTGACGGTGGTACGTCTGCATGAAGCAGTCAAAGATTTATGTATTCATTTACTTTGCCTTAAGTACAGCTGAGTCCTGCTCATGTAAATAGACGGGTTTGTGACAAGCGTATCCTAAGGAGTTGAGCTTCCTGTAGGTCCACCAACCTTTGGAAATAGTAGCTGTAACTAATATGATAATTTCTGTAAGTGTTGGGCACAGAAGTGCCAATGAGAGGCTTCTGTATGCAATGTGGATGGGAATATTAAAAAGGGTGGGTTTTTTTTTTTTTTTTTTTGACTGTGGTTAGAGGAAGACATTGCCATGGCAACCAGATTGTTTGTTTAATTTCAGTTAACGTGTCAATTTTGGAGCTGCATTTATTTGAAACTGTACGCAGGTTCGTACCTTGAGCTGCAGAGGCGCGAAGCGGGAAGGGAGGATGGGATGTGAACGGTTAGAACGCGACTTTTTTTTTTTATTGTTCTGATGTTCAAACTGCAGGTGTGAATGAATGAAAACGAAGCAATAAATGGTATTTGTGTTGTGAATTTTCCATTGTTTTACCAAGGTTGTTTTTGCACTTACGTTAAAGATATTCAATTATGAATTTTGTTATGTTTACATAGATATTTTTTAATAAAACGCTCAAGCTGACCTGTGTGCTGACTGATCCCTGCGTAGGAACGTGTTCTTTGTGGGTTCATGGCACTTTCGGCCAATGTGTGTCTGTATGAATATTCATGGGGGGGTGCGGGGGGGGGGTCGTGGGCAGTTAAATTTTGAGGGGTCACTTTCAAGGAGTTAAACATTAACCGGCAGTGAAGCATCTGGCCTCCTGCAGCTCTCCACTTCTCAAAAGCATCTCTACAATCCAGGGAGCACGACTCTCAAGTCCTGCATACGGTAGGAACAAAGAATGTCTTTAAGAAATGATGGAACACATAATGTGCTCAAAAAATATTGGCGGGGGGTAAAAGGTGCTGTTGCTCCTTTGTTGTGGTCTGACATTCAGGACAAAACCATAAACAGTAAATAATGTGAGTTACTGTCTGTGATCAACCAGATTTCTTGTTCAACTGTACATCTCTGATCACTTTAGACAAAACCTGTGCAATATTTCCTTAAGTGTGATATCTGTGACTGTCTGTCTAAATATGTATTATTGTTTCAGCCAGCTGTAGGACATGGCAGTCTCTGTAACATGAAATTATCTGCAAACGTTCAAATTAAGTACTTTTTCTGTGCGTGGAGCTTAGTTTTGATTTTCTGTTCTTCTGTCCTTTTCTGTCACTTCTGAAGTTTACGTATTTTTTAACGTAAAGTGTGCTTGGGTTTCTGGTTTAGTCCGTCTCAGAGGCTCCTGGCTTCCTGAGCAGATGTTGTGTTAAAAGTGAACTGTGCTGCTCAGCTGAGAGTCCACATTCTCACTGCATGGTACGTGAAACACATGAGAACGTCTGGAGGTCTAGAAGCAGCAAAACATGCAAAGGCTTATAGGAGTGGCTCTTGTTTTGCCAGTTAAGGTGTTGTAAATTAAAAAGTCACATAATTCATGGGCCATACTGAAGGAAGGTGGTGGGTTCTAAAACATCTCCACCTCCTTTGTTCCCTGTAGAAAAGCAGTGGCCCAACATTGGGGTTTAAATGACTGTTCAGTGCAGCAACACAGTGTGAGAGACAGACCTGAACAAGCTGAGCAAACTGAGGGCAAGTGAAAATCCCTGTTTCTTCTCCAACTTCTCTCTGATGCTCACCTGGTTGTCAGTGGAAAAGATGGCGGTTTGAATCCCCTGCTCATACGCGGTTATTGCTCTGGGGTAATGGAGAGCGTAGCAGGCAGAGCTGATGTCTTTCAGTATGAAGAACCCGCATGTCCTGCAGTACATTTACCCTGAATGGATACAGTAAAAATTACCCAGCTGTATAAATGGGTAAATCACTGTAAGGACTTTAGTGTACAACCCTCACCTTGTCTGTCACTTTTGACAAAAGGATGAAACGAAAAACAGCAAGTTCCCTTTTATCTCAGTACGCATAACTTGTACGAATGAGTAAATCATTGTAACTCAAAGGCAACAGGCAAATAAATACAGGAGCAATGAAAAAAAGAAAATGACAACAACGTGTTTTCCGACCACAGCAGGAGACGCCATACTTTTTCTTTTGCGTCAGCAAGACATCTAATGCCCATGGCAGAGGCCTTTTCCACCTGGATTGTGGTGCTCAATGTAAGTAGACCACAGGTCATGATTTATGCAGATGAACATATACTAACAGTTTGATTTATTGACTGATTGATTTGGTAAAGGAAATGCCAGTTTGGAACGTATTTTTCTCCACCGGCTCCTTGTAGGTTGTGGTGCTGCGGGCTGTGGGGCCGTGCAGCGGGGTGGGGCTCAAGATAGCCGTGCCTGAGAACTACGATGGTATTTTCCCCTGGTACCTTTCCAAGGTAGGACGGCTCCGCCTGCAAAGCAGGACACTTCTCCCCCGATCTGCAGCAGGCAAGAAAGTGCAGCCCTGTATGGGGTAGGCGTGGAAGGGGGTCAGCCCCCGGCGGAGACCCGGCCACATGCTGCCCAGTGCCACAGAAAGAGACTCCTTGAGGGACCTTGGAATGCTGGCGCCAGCTTTGCTAAATTAGGAGAAATGGCCCTTCTGGAGGGACGTGTGGCATAGCAGTGCCTGTCCTGACTTTGAGAACAAATGTACGTGGGATTGGATGAAATAGCTGTGCAACCAGGTGATGCCGGTGTGCATTAATGGAAATTGTTAAAACACAGAAGTATAACAGAGTTGCCATTTAAACAGTGGTTACTGGGTTCACTGTTTTACATTTATTTTTGTCAAACATATACTGGATACAGAGTATATGCAGCAAAAAAAAAAAAAAAAATCCATGCAGCTTTGTAGGTTGTATTCTTGCTGTGTGCGATATTGTTTTTATCAGGTTACTTTAATTCCAAATTCTGAAAATATTTCTTGCTAATCTCCAAAAAGTCACAAATGCCAGTCCATTGGACATCTCTGTCTCCGTACAACAGAAAGACACAAATTTGTCATTTAAAATACGCCGGTGCTAAATTTCAGGATTTAGCAGATGGTGCTGCAGCAGGTAGCACTGGTGCCTCACACCTCCTGGGCTGCGTGGGATTCAGATGTGGGTTCGAGTCTCACTCAGAGTGTGTGGAGCTTGCCTGCTCTCCCTGAGTTCTCATTGGGTTTCCTCCGGGTGCTCTGGTTTCCTCCCACAGTCCAAAGATGTGTTTCAGGGGAATTGGTGACTAAATTTTCTGTGGAGTGTGAGGGAATGACGTCTCGCTGAATATGAGTTGAGGGTCAAACTACTTCCCCGCCGGCCGCGGTGTGTGCACCCCCCGGCAGGCTTTCTGCGAGCGCTTGACCACCTCATCATCGGCCCGATGAGTCTGCTGACACCCTCGGAACTGTCAGCGGGTGCAGCTTTTCCTGGAACGTGAGATGGTCACTGTCCACACACAGACAGACACGTGTTCTTCAGCTCTCAATATATGCAGAGATAAACTTCAAACCACAGTGTATCAAACAGCAACAAGGGAAATGACAGTTCTGGTCTACATTATTGACACCCTTGTCTTCTTGGTATATCATGTACAATATCTTGGACAGATACATTTACCAGCTTTTGATTATCAAAATATTTCAGTAGGATGTCAAAACTTCATAGAACAAAACAAGTCTGTTCAACTTACGTGTAGTTTTTTTCACAGAAGAAAAAGAAAATATGAAGTCTTAAAGGGTCCTTCTCTGATACTTGGTTGCACAGCCCTTGGCAACGATGACCCCCTTCAAACATTTCTTGTAGTGTCTCTAAGCTTTGTGCCACCAGCTTTCCTGCTGGTGGTTTCCAAAGGTTTTCAAAGATCCGCCTGAGATCAGGACTCATTGCTGGCCGGTTTAACAGTCCATTATTTCCTTTTTAACCGTTATTTTGGTGCCTTTGGACCTGTGCTTAGGGTCATTGTCCTCCTGAAGGACCCACAAACTTCAATCCATACTTTCTGACACCGGGTAGCATATTTTGCTCTAAAATGTCTTGGTAATCCTCTGATTTCATGACTCCCTTAACACTTTCAAGGCCTCCAGTACCAGAGGAAACAAAGCAGCCCCACAACATGGACCCCCAACAGATTTATAAGGTTGTTCTTTTCCTTATAAGCTTCATTTCATCCCCTTTAAACAAATTGCTGGTCTGTATTGGCAAAGAGCTCTACTTCGGTTTCATCAGTCGACAGAACGTAAAGCCCTTCTCATGTCCAGTGTGTGGTGTGTTGTGCGGGTTGAAACCATCACTCCAGGTTAGCTTCAAGAATTTTTCAAACAGGTGCCAATGACTGTGTCATGGCAGCTTTTCTCTGTTTTTATATTATTTCCACACACATCTTCTTTTAATTGTTATTGTTTCATCCTGTGCTGCTCTGAATTAGACAAATGAGTGGATATAAACCAAACTTATTTCACTGCCCACTTTTTTCAGAAAATACCATACATGATGTATCTAAAAAAATGATGTCGACCAGAAATGTATGGCCCACAGACCCACAATGGTCCACTACAAGTTTGTACTGCTCTGTTGGCTCCGCGCGTCATTCTGTGACCCCTGGGTGACACTGGAAGGTTATTTTAAACAAGGCTGAAGAGCTGATTGTGACTGTAAATAATCAGCTGTGGTTATTGTGGACATTTGCCTCCTCGCAGCGAAAGCGAACCGCATGAATTATTCAGGCTGTCACGTGACCCGCCTCTCTCCTCAGCTGCCGAACCTCCCCGGTGAATACGGCAACGTCACCGTGAGTGGGGACAATGAGGGCATTTTTGGCGTGGACTCGGGGTTCTTGTACGCCTTGAAACCCTTCGACAGAGAAAAACAGCCTTCCTATTCGCTTCAGGTAAGACGTCACCCAACTACCCCCCTTGTGTCTTTACATAAAGCGTTGCGGCTGTGTGATACAGTCCTGACTCCTCCAAAAAATATGAAGTTTATACATATATATGATATGTATATTTGTCAGATCTATCAAGTAAAATAGTGCTTGCATTTATATAAATTGTGTTTCTTTCACTTCAACTTTGATATTTTGCAAGGTAGAAGCTTCACACAGAACATATTTCAATTTGAACACTGCAGCAGAGCATTTAAAATAATTTTAGTGCAAAGACTGACCAAGAGAAAAAAGAACATTTATTTTGTCACCTGGTGGGTCTAGAGGAAGGAAGATGGTTTTAATGGTAAAAGAGTTTAATATGGAGCGAGGCTTGAGTAAGAAATTCACCTGGTGGTCTGGTACGGATCCTCTGGGGTCTCCTTCTCCATTCCTGTTCCTGCTCCAGGTGTCCTTCACCACGGGGGGGAAGACGCACAGCTTCACCGTGGAGGTGCGCGTCAGCGACAAGAACGACAACATCCCCAAGTTTGTGGAGGAGAGCCTGAGGGGAACTGTTCAGCTGGGCCTCCTGAAAGGTGTGCGGGGGGGGTCTGACAGCTCGGTCCCCTTGACAAACTGTTCTCGGTCTCGACCCCCAACCTCAGCTGTGATTTTTACAGGTCTTAACACCGTGAAGCAAATTTAATGATGGCCATTAAGAAACAACCTACTTACATTTCCTGGCATCACGTGGGTCCCCAGTTAACCATTAGCTAAGAACACCTGTGAAATGACCTGTGAAATGTGTCAAAGAGATGTTAACAGTCAAGACATGTAAAAAGGTTATGTTAAAACTGACATCTTTATGTGGTATTTTTGCTCAATTTAAAGAGCTTGATCGTTGTATGCTGCAATAGAAGGGAGAACAATATATTTTATTTTTTGTACATTATGTAGAAGCAGAACAGCACAGTGGCACAGCAGGTAGAGCTGGGACCTGACAGCTCCTGGCTTGTGGGTTCAAATGCAGGCTCCGTTCGCCTACGGTCCAAGGACGCGTGTTTCACGCGATGTTTTACGCTACCCTGCGTGTTCTTAAAGTGGGTATGAATGAGACCGTTGTCAAATCCTGGAGTGTAAGCTCCCTCGTACCTTTCGCTTTCCGGGTAGGCGACGCGACGCCACGGCCCCCCGCACTGCCGAAGCCGTTGTCGACCATGGACGGATACAGTGACCAATAACTGAGCGATGTTTCAGTTTGGCCTTCTAAGGAAAGTCACGCGAAAGTGGTGTGCGTTTTCTCACGGGGATACCAGGCTGCACTCACTTGTGGGATTCTGTACAAATCTTCGCCTCACCGTTCAGAGAGAGAAACTACACTCGACACACTAAGCGCAGTAACAAGCAAACGCGGAGGACAGTCGATAATTCCGGCTCGGCTCACGCTAATTATGAGGCTCACGTCGAGGTGAGAACGTAATGTCACGTATATGTGAGGCTGTTCTTAAAATAGCCTGCCGCTCTACATTAGGGAGGCACAGAGGGGCAGAGAAGGACACCTGGAGCGTGAAGGTTCTCGTCCGCGGCATTTAGAGCGCTTGCGGAATATCTGCCGGTCTGCGCAAAGCATCATCAAAGTGCGGGGAGGGTTTAAATTCCCGTTCCGAAGGGTTACGGAAGTTCAGGCAAAGGTTTTATGTATTCCTCGAGGCCGTTTGTTGGTTTATAAAAGGATCCTTGTCCCCTCCTGAGCGCGCTCCAAGCACTTACATTTCATTTGCTGAGCCGGCGCTGAAACTCGGAGCAACGGATGTGGTCCAACGTGGCAAGTGCGCTCCAGAGATTGCTTTATGTACTTGTGAGCCGGTTTGTTGTTTTGTAAAAGGATTTCTGTCCTCTGCTGGGATGAGAGTGGCTGCTCAACCCCAGCGGCCTGTCAGTTTGCCTCAGTAGGGCTTGAATGCGAACCCCTCCTGGGCGCCCATTCCAGAAGCAGAGAGTGACAATGTGAGCTGCTCCCACTTCACACTGTTAATCCACTCTGCTCTCCACCCTACATGGCTGAGGGCTTTTTGTGCAAGGTGGCGGGTTCAGATTTGGCTTTTCAGGCTGCCTGCTCGCTCCTGTGCGGTTTGGAGCGCGCTGAGGACTGTCGAGAGGTTAATTGGCTTCTCAGCGCAGTTCCTGGAATGAATTCATCGGATGCACCAGCGGTGCCCGTTCTCGTTGTTTATGTCATGTCACACAGTGTCTGGGACACATCATCCATAAAAACAAGCTTATTCCTCAGCTACTTGAGCGATGCAGATCATCGCAATACATGCGCAAAGTGTGGCTTGACGTACGTGTGCTGCCAGTTGACAGCAGGCAGCACAGCGGTTGTTTTGCTGGTTCTGCACCTGGGATGGACTCTGCTGATGTATGTTTGAGCGACATACAAAACTGCAGCATTGGAACGTTTGGCTGGTTAAATCTATAGTTGCAAATGACTGGATATGGGGGCCAAGTACTTGTAAAGGGTGATCAATCCCACCACTGGTTCCACCAGGGATCCCGTTCATGAAGCTCATGGCCACAGACAGAGATGACCCTGACACTCAGCACGCTGAGCTACGCTACAGCCTGATGGGCCAGACTCCCAGGATCCCTTCCAGCCAGATGTTCTTCGTCGACGCTCGGAGCGGAGAGGTGTCTCTGACCGACGACGGTGAGCTCAGCTCCGTGTCTAATCCCAGACCTTCAACCCAGGTCCAGGTTGAAGCACAAGACCAAAAATGGATGAGCTTTATTGATTCGGAAGGAACCTGCATGAGGCTACAGCAGCAAAAGCATCAGGATTTGACAGTGCCTGCAATCTTTGGCTCAGCGTAAGCCACCTGAGTTGGTTCCCTATGAAATGCAGTTAGCATGGAAATTTTGACAGATGGACGTGTTGGCCTGAGCGAAAAGCGACTGTTGGTGTTACTTGCTGCTGTAGGCTCATGACACGCCTCGATGATATTCGGGAAGGGGCAACTCATGTGCTGTGTTGCTGACTAACGGTCCAACCTGCCTCCTGAAATACTCCCCCCGATCGTTTCCGGAAAGCGTCTGGATCAGTCAGATCCCAGTGACGTTAATAATGATAACACTGTGTTGGAATCCCGTTATGTTTGGAGCTGTTGATGCACTGAACTCCACAGCTTTGACTAACATTCTGTCACTAGTGGAGTTTGCTGCTTACCTTCCAGACTGTTGCCACTTATTGGCTCATTGTGTGTGTGTGTGTGTATGTGTGTGTGTGTGTGGGGGGGGGGTGCCCAGGATGATGTCACCCTTTTTCTTCCAGACTCAAAGTGCAAAACAAACTGCTGCTGCACAGCCATGTGGCCACGTGTCTCTGTACGTCCGTGTTACAGACGTACACTTTGGTCGTCTGCCTTTCTGGGCACGGTGACAGATCTGATCCAGTATTAATGCCCCGCTGTGAATGTTTTTAATTCGTTTTGCTTTACTTTGTTTATGTTTCCTTTTGCGAACCTGCTAAGAGCGTAGATGTTATTTACTGTATTGAGAGAAGGCAATTAATAACACTTTGCTTTTTCCACGCTACTTTCCTTAATCAGTAGGCCATAGTGGACTTTCTACCCCTGAAGGGCTTTTGTGTTCTTGTAGGTCACTTCTGCTGTGTATATGCTTTGTGATCATGGTTTATCCAAGTGCTAATCACATCTAGTCAGTAATGCTCTACAAGCGAGGCTTTGCGTGCATTTCAGGGGCCTCCAGCTTGGATCCGGAAATGTGCGGACGCTACCGGCTCTCTGTAATGGTCAAAGACATGGCAGGGAGACCGACGGGGTTCTACTCAACAGGCATCGTGACCGTTGAGGTGACAGGCAACACCTGGGGCCCACCGGATCCTGTGCGTCTGCAGGAGAACCTGCCTGGCCCGTACCCGATCCCCATCTCACAGGTGAGGACATGCCTCCTGGACCCAAATCCCACTTGTCATCCACAGAAGCGTGCACTTCCTGCTGGAAGTGACCCACTGGACTTTGGATCACCATCACACAGATCACCACCAAAGCCACACTTGGATTCCAAGGTGTCAGAAAACACCAACGCCCTCCTTCCCTCCCCCAAATACACTTTGCAAGGGAATTTGATTAATCCACATTACCAGGTAACCAGTCCATATATAGGTTATCCAATATACGTAATGAATCCTTTTTATTCTTGTTGTGATTATATATTCTATTGTGACTTGACAGATATTCTTTTGTGACAGTTAATGATGAGATATGGGTCTCGTGCAGGCATACAATGGTTAGAGAAGTTCCATGCAGAGGTGTACAGAGGTTAAATATGGGTCACATTCATATGTAAAATAGGAAGATGTTCACAGCGTTGGGATTAAATGCTCTGAGTCTGTAAGAATAGATTTTTTTGTGAATTGTATGGGGATATAATTATGCGTTTTGTGATTTTTTTTTTGGGGCGCTCACCTATCACATCTCCCATGATGTGGTGACCTTGTGACATGGTGTCCAACACTCACACCATTAGTCATGCCCCGGTGTTGGCGTCAGTGCAAAGTAACAAAGGTGTATAAATAACACCGAAGCCCTGACATATTCAGAAATTTAAGGACAGAAAAGCTATTTTTACTCATCGGCAGTATTTTTGTTACTTCAATTACATCCACATTGATTGGAGACAAGAACGTGGCGGTGTCCCTCGAGAAGCTGCAAGCGTCGACCTTGTGAATTATGGGGAAACACAAGTGACAGGAGCGAGACGGGAGCAGCTTTATGACCGTACGGGGGGTTGAAAAATACAGAGGAGTTGTTCTCATCGCTTTCATCTTGTGTGTCTGTGTGTGTGTGTGTGTATGTGTGTGTGTGTGTGTGTGTGTAACAGGGAAGTCAAATGCTCCTAGTCACCCCGGTGCCACCTGCCACCTCCTCCACGCCCACTCCTGCACACACACATGATCTGTGGATTAGGAATGACAGAAATATGACTCACTGCCTTTTCTGTCTCTATTAGCCTTTAGTGGACCACTGAACAAAGGGTCTGGAAATAAGTACTTGGTAGCTGCTGGACCTTGGAAACCCAACCATGGTTTCCACATGCAGAGACCACTGAGATCACAGCAGAGGCTGTTTGGTGGGGTTTATAAGCCCTACCTGCTCAACGTTCTTCCTTCACCCCTCAGCAACAAGCCGTTATTACTGTTACTGTTACTATAACTGAGTTATTACTGTTTTCCCTTTTTTCCAGAATTAACTTGGAGCTCATATGGTAAATATACTGGTCTATTTACCATGGCAGCTCAGCAAGGTAGCTTGAATCCAGCTCAGTCTTTGGATATTGCATATTCTCCCTGTGTCTGTGTGGGTTTCGTCCAGGTGCTCTGGTTTCCTCTCACAGTCCAAAGGCATGTGTTTCAGGTTAATCTTTCATAGTGTGCTCATGGGTGTGTTGCTGCCCTGCAGCTGGCATCCCATCCAGGCGTAGATTCATATTACATCCAACGATTCTGGGCCGGGATCCGGACCACCGTGACCCTTCTTAAGGTTAAGTGGTTAGCGATAACGGGTGGATGGAATGGTTCTACTGCATACTGTCTTTTGATAGTCAGGGATCAGTGATGCTAAATCAGGCAGGTCTGATTCTCAGGATTTAAACTGACAACCTTCGGGTTACACGCGTGCCCTAACTGTCCGAAGAGCTTATGCGTACTACTCACAGCGCTAGTTCATACATTACAGGGTGTACGCTGCAAAAAAAGGCAATTTTGCTCTTGTTTGCTGGGAAGGGTATTCCCTTTCCTCCCTCAGATAGCTGGCGTCGAGCCATGTCATACAACCGCGGTAGTAGAACCCACTTCTGATGGAGCTGGTGCCTACGCGGATCGTGCTTCCGCCCACTACACCTGGACTTCTCCATCAGTGTGGGCGGACAAAGTCATGCCTGTTACGAAACGCGGAACGCGCTGCTCGAGGCTGCCGCGTTACGCCTGCCATCCCTGCAGCTTGTAGCCTTCCGGAAACCTCTGCAGCACATTAGCTTGGCATCAGTTTACGAGACAGAGAAACGGCACCTCGGCCGTGGAGATCGGTTCGACTCCCTACAGAAATCCGTGGCTGTGATCCATCACACAGACTGTATGGCTGTGCAGCAAAGCCTTAGTCACTTTTACAGTTGTCTTTATTCTGTTTTGTGGATTTGTGCACCGCTGCCAAGTGGAGATGTGATCTGTGGTGGAGAGCTGGAGCAGCACTACAGCCTTGATTTATTTTGGTTGCGCGTAGCAACAATCTCTCCCTTTATCCAAACATCTGACGTTTCTTCTCCTTCAGGCACATACTGTATGTACTGATGCTCATGATGTTTGTTCCTTTAACCTCTGACTTGCTCCAGTTTGACCCAAGAGCTGGAGATTTATCTTTCCATTACGCAAAATCTTTTTTTGTTTAGTCTTAGATAAATTGTGAGATTTGCACCATCCTGAATTGTTTAAATATTCTTCGAGTTTTTTTTTCAGTTTGCTCTAGCATAAATCAGCCTTGGCTCCAGAGAAGACAAGTCAGATGGACTTCAGGGTTCCATCTGCTGCACAGTGGAAAATCAGCGTTCCCCAGACACGTGTCTGTCAGGAGCGTGGAGTAGGTCCCCACTTTGACAAGGCCTGCCGTATGACAGGCTGATGGCTTCAAGGGATACGAGCCCAAAACAGATGACATCACCCCGTGCGCAATGCACACACCTCCGCCTTTGAGGCTGTTGGGGGTGGGGTGGGGGTAACTGTGTATACAACACAGGTCCATTTTGGAGAGAGATCTCACAAACACAGCCCACTGTGATGGAAACCTAAAGGGTGGTGTGCAGCCCCCGTGTTCCGCTCTCCACCAGGTTCAGTCCTTCTTCGGTGCTGTTTTACTGGCTGGTTCCGCCCCGAACGGCTCCCGGCTCCCTCCCAAACTAGACACAGTTGTCATTCAGAACTGGCACCCATTCAGGAGGTCGAGGTTCCTTGAGGAACTGTAGGGGTTCTGCATGTGGCTTTACAGCCCCCTTTCTAAAGGTAGATAGACAATTTCTTCACATTTGCACAAAACTCCTCGCTTTTCTGAATCTTACATGTCACACTCGTGGTTCTGCCATGGCCTTCGTTACACGTGGCACATTTCTTGTGAGGTTTTATTAAATTTCTACAGCCCCCAGGAAACTATTTTGTCCTTGATCTGCAGTCTTTTTTCTCATTACGTAGAAACCGTCCACCTCCTGACTGAAAGAGTTTCTCGGATGGTCAGGCGTATGTGCCACGTGTTATTCCCGGCACGTGTTCACTGATGGTGGTGATGATTTCCAGGTGAAATGGAGTGGAAGTCCAGCAGAATACAGTCTGGAGGGCGAATTTCCTGAGATGCTCTTCACCATCAGCAGAGACGGCATTATTTATCTGAACGCCCCCCTCGACAGGGAGACACAGGACCAGGTGAGTGGGTGTGCCTACCTGCCCCATTTGAGCTTTTCTTTTGGCTAAACTGAGGAACTGACTACTGTGGTTCTGAGATGTTATGCTGGGGTCTCTGGTGAAGTCTGGCTGTCCATTGGACTGTCTTCCACGGATGGAGATGATAAGTATTTTCCATTACTAACCAGTGGTTTTGTAGGTTTTAATTTGCTCTTTGGCTCACTGTAATAGTGACGATTGATTTTCAGCCCAACTTAGTGCCCTATGTTTCCATACTAGGCTACAGACCACCACTACCCTAGATACAGCAAGCTGTTTCTAAGAGTGAATAAATAAATCAACGTCTGCACTACTGGCAACTATTAGCTCAGATTTGATTCAAGTCGTACAAAGCAAAACTTCACGCAACTTCAAAATCACACCGAGACAGACGTTCGGTAAATGCCATTGAGAAATACAGTAGGGTGAACGCTAAACGTCTTGAGGTACCACCTATTACAGTTTATTACAGTATCCAGTCTGCGGCAAACCTTTCTTTTTTGTTGTTTGTTATTCACATGGCTCATTCTTCACAGTTAGTCAGAGGACAGAACTGAGACAAGCAGGCCAGGCTGTTGCCGTTGCCTCACCAGCCGTCTGCGTTTGGCCAAGTGGCCCGAAGCCAGATGGGTCCAAACAAGCTCTATTGTCACTTCTTGGCAGAGAAGCTTCATCACGTTGCACTATCGAGAACAGAACCCTGGTCCTCGGTGATGTAACCAACCAGTTGCAGGCTCAGCCTGGAGGGTCAGTTGCTCAACTAGCGGTCCGACTCATTCTTGTCCAGTTGCTTCGACAGTGGTCAACCTCCAAGGAGGACTGGTAGCTAAGCAAGTGGGAGTAGTGGTGTAGGGAAATACTGACCACTCATCCAGCCCTGCCAGAGCCTTTGGCAGAACATGCTGCTCAACCCGCAGTCAACAGTTACTTAACCTGCAGTCCAGTCATAGTCCACGGGGTGAGCGTTCACCGAACAAGCTGCCTCCGACTCAGCCTTTTCTCGTTCAATTCCCTCAGCCCCACGCGGCCTCTCGCTTCACCGCGCTGCATCAGTATGAATCTGACTTTTTGTGCCTTGTTAAATTGACCCCCCCCCACTCCTCCTCACTTAGAGGCTGGATCCTTCCTACTGATTCCATCGTGCTTTTTAGAACTGGGACATCCCTCCGCTGGCATCACTGTGACACCTTTGAATGGTGGGTCTGGTAGGAATGTGGACATTTTTTATGACTGTGGAAAAGTAAGCACAGCGTGAAATGCACCCGTCAGTCTGCATGTTACCATGGTGGGTCACTAGCAGTAAGAAGCATGGAAGAGCTGGCTAAGAAGCCTTTCTTAGCAGCTCCACCTCAACAAAAGAATACAGCAGTAACATGGATTAACTGCTAAGCATGAGGGTTCTACACCCCCCCCCCACATAGTTTTCTATATATGTTGCTGCAAACACAAGTTGGGAGTAACTCGTGCGAGTCAGTTTATGTTAATCACCTGCGGCGTGTGACAAGCCGGCGGGGGGGGGGGGGGTCCTCACCGACACCATCTTCTCCCCTGCACAGTTCCACATCAGAATCGTGGTGGAGCGCCCCGACATGGGTGAGATCGGCAACCCCGTGGAGCTGCTGGTCATGGTGGGAGACGCCAATGACAACAGGCCCACGTTTCCGCAGACGCACTACCAGGCAGTGGTGAAGGAGCTTGCCGCCCGAGGTGGGTCTGCGATCCTTTCCGCTGCGGTTCCTGCTGCTGCTTCCATCGTTGTTCTCTAACATCGATTATTAATCAGTGGTGTATTAATTTTGTTGTTATGCATAATATATTATTAAATGATGCATCATATTAATTTATTCACCTGACACTTGTCTCCAAGGTGACAATGTGGGGTTTGCATGCAATTATTTACCATTTATATGTCTGGGTACTTTAACTGTATCAATTTAGGGAAGTAAATTTAATCAGTGCTACAGAACGAGTGGGGATTCAAACCCAGGTGCCAAGTCTAGCCTCTCTTCTATTGCTCTGCCCATTTCATATAACATTATAATAATGTTTTTGCTGGAGGTGAAGATTAAAATGCAAACATTTTTATGGAAGGAAGACAACTTAGAAGATGTGCAATCTGTGCTTCTCATCCTGGAAACTAACCAAACAATCTGAGGGACATCCTGGGTGTTAGAGAAGCGTTTTTCTTGAAGCTTTCTGGCACCATTTGATAATTCTGTGCTGTGCCTGGGAAGTCCAGTGTTTGCTCTCAAAGCTGCTGTCATCTTAGGAACTGAGATCCTCACCGTCCAGGCAGCAGACAATGACGACCCAAAGACCGACAACGTGCGAATCTCCTACCGCCTGGTGGCCCAGGTCCCTGAGCGGCCACGGGCCCTGTTCCTCGTGGACCGTGATTCTGGGGTCATCTCTCTCCAGGGAGACAGCCTGGAAGGTGCTGCCCTGCAGTACACGCTGACAGTGGTGGCTGAGGATGCCAAAGGTACGGTGGGCTGGAGGTGGGAATGGTTTTTCCCCACTAGGAAAGTTCTGGGGCAGGATTTACTTGAACCCACAACCTTCTGATGACAAGTCCAGCTGCCTAATGATCCCTTTACCTTCTGTGTTCCCAGGGCTGAACAGCTCCTGCACAGTTGTGGTGAACGTGCTGGACGAAAACAACCACCCACCTGTGTTTCCCCAGAGGGAGGTAATTTCCAGAGATCCAGCTATCGCCGTGTTTGGAAGTTGTCTGCTATTCGTTCCACTCAAAATTAATTTGAGAGAAGCTCTGCGTTCTCTGGAGGGCGGCAACTGATTTGATCTGAGACGGGAAACAGGGAACGGGACCGCCGGGTAGATTTACCGCTTCTACCTCAGTCCCTGAAAAAAAAATTCTATCAACATCACGGAATGTTGCTGCGCCAAATGGGCATTTGTTCAAATATTAATCTGCCAAGGCAGATCAGCCCTGCAGCGATATTGTATTTACGTGCAAAGCCAAAGCTTTCAAATACATTTGATGGATGTCTGGATGTACGAGCACAGCAGTAGCTGTAGAGAATGGCATTTACACGTTTTTGCAAACTGCTGGTGATTTTTTTCACGTCTTGCCGGTGACCCACAGCAAACCTCTACCAGCTGGGAGTTGCACATTTCTCCACTTCATGATCTGGCACCATCTTTGACCCCCCCCCCCCCCCCCCCCCCCCACNAAGCATTTTCACTCTGATGTAAGACACTTTGAAAAATTTTTTTCCCCCCCCCCCCCCCCCCCCACCAGAATGAGCACAGGGTGGATAACCTGCATGGCACACTTTCTGTCTTTTGCAAACTGACCAGCCAGGCGTTCCGCTCTTCATGTGAAAATGTGGAAAGGAGACATGAGCGTCTCTGGACAGCATCCAGAAATCCGCCTCCAGAGGCGCCTCCGCCGCGTCTGCCAAGAAAAAAAAATGCCCCGTTTGCCCTTACCTCAGCTCCTGCCAAGCCCCCCCATCTATTTCTGAAGCATGAGCGCATCTTCTTAAAATACACAGTTTTGCTAAAGACCAATAAACACCCAGCTGATCTCATGGGATTTCTGCCTTTGTATTTTGTCGACAAATACAGAGCAATTTATCTCCAGTGAAGATGAAGCGCAAGCGGTACGGCGGAGGCTCAATTTGTCGGGGTCGGCGTGGTGTCTTGTTATTGCGTGTTACACAGCTGTTGTTTCCTTTGCCGAAAACACATTTAATTTATGTAGAAATGGTAAAGGCCCTTTGAGGAAAAAAAGAAACCCAGCAGCATATTTCCCCTCAATCTTTGGAAGGTAATTGAAACTAGATGTGTAATGAATATATAATCCACTGTGTGGGTATTATGGGAATGTTCAAGTGTCTCCAAGCCCAAGTGTCACTGCTAATTGAGCTGCATGACCGAGAAAGATGATACAAGGACATCCTTAGCAACACAAGATAGAGTTGGGTGCTGTCATGGGAGGTTGGGGACAAGGAGGGGAGATGTTGCAGGTCCTAAACCGCCTCTGTTGACCCCATCTGGATGCAGAGGCCCGACACCTCTGGCTTTCTGAAGTCAGTGTCAGTTGTGTGTGTGTGTGTGTTTGTGTGTGTTTGTAGAGGGGATGTTTCAGAGGACAAGCACCATGAGCAGCAGATTAAAGCTCCCTAAAGTGGAGAGATAATCGCGTGTGAGTGAAGGTCTCCAGCGCCAGGCCAGATCAGAGGGACCCACCACAGCCTGACTTCAGCTGCACATGAAGCACAACGTCAAATGTGCAGGCCGGGGAAGCTCCCGACAGGCTCAGCGTCCACAACAAACACTCTTAACCTTTAATAAGTGCCTTCAGTCTGATCACATGTGCAGATAAAAGACCTGCTGGAAAGCTGGAAGCCGTGGAAACTCTGAGCGGGGGCAGCAGAGGTTTCCCTGTCCTCAAACACGTTACGGGTGACAAAAGCCCATTAACAAGAGACAGTTGTCCCATGGGAATGAGATGCTGCCACTTTAAATTCATTTTACTATGCTTCAATTTGTCACATGCGCCTGTAAACGGTGTCCACCTCCTCACTTTGCTCTCGTTCCATCTCCTTAACTCCTGTTCCCTGTCTCTTCTCATCTGTCTTATCTCATCCCTCCCCCATGTCCTCCTCCACCACCACGTCTCCCTCACATTCTCCTTCTGCCCAGTATGGCCCGTTCCATCTCTCCGAGGATTCCTGCATAGGGGCCACAGTCACAACGCTCTCGGCCTGGGATGGCGACCAGATTGGGAAAGACAGCTGGCGGGTGGATTACGAGCTCGAGTCGGGCGATGCCAGGGAGGTCTTCGCCCTTGTGGGGGACGAGGCGACCAATGAGGTCTCCCTGATCCTACAAAAGGTACGGAGCTGCACACTCAGAATGACAACAACTTCAAGACACGTAATCGTGGATTAAAATCTCGTTTATTGCATTCACCCCCCCCCCCAAAAAAAACACACACACACACACACACACACACACAACTGTCAGGTCACCCATGGAAGGAATNACCCCCCCCCCCCAAAAAAACACACACACACACACACACACACACACAACTGTCAGGTCACCCATGGAAGGAATTTCTTCTGCAGCGAAGATCAACATCTGCTCCATGTCAAATGCAGTCATACATGTGAGGATATAAATATAGGCCTTATGCCACAATGGGCTTTTAGTGTATAATACAAACTAGAACACACTTTGTTTTTTTGTAATTGCTGTACAAGTCAGGCCAACTATTTTCTCCTGGAACAAAAAAAACATTAGAGTGGGAGCTATTTGCATACTAAAATGCCATGTAGATATGAAACGCATGTGCTGTAAAAATAGGCTACGTTAATGGATGTTGGTTCTAAAAATAGCTGACCCCCCTCCCCTCTGTGTTGTGTCCCCCCCCAAGAGGACTGTCCTGGCTTCTCCGCCCATATGCCGTACTGTAAATTCCTCCACTCTCCCATCGTGCCACAGCTGCTCTGATCACCTGAGGAAACTGCGGAGTGAGGGGGCTGGTGGGGGGGAGGTGTTGCTGCAGGGTGCAGTGATTTAGTCAGGGCCCCCAGGGTTTGAGGGCCAGAGCACAAACTGCTCAGTTTCCTGGTCGGCATCTGCCCTATGTGGGGGCTGTGATTCCGGGGATTTTCAGATGTTCCAGTGATGAAAGTAGAACAATACCTGCAATATATTTTATATTGCTGAATCAGCAATATAAAAGCTCATTAATACATCAATACATCAATAGCGGCTTGAAAACTGCCCACATGCAACGTAATACAAAGTGCAGTAATTATACCTTTAATAATAACAAATAAACATGGAAAACGACAGCCCCAAAATTTCAAAACGTGTTTGGGGATATTCAAAAAAAAAATTCAGTTATGTAAACTACGAGGGCTAAAATAAAAGAAAAACGGCACCACAGGAAGTGCTGATCGGAATGACTGCGTGTACAGCATCAGTCAAAAGACAAAAGTTTGAGTACGCATTGGCAAACCCAAACAACTTGTACGTGACCAAATGGGAACAAATAAAATTAAGTTTAAAAAAATAACAGCATGTTTGGCAATTATATTAAGAACTGTCAAGCAAGTGCGCTCCAAATTTTGACTGGCACTTTGCACCACTTTAGAAGACTGAGTGGGCAAATAAATGATCATATAAAATGTGTGTACCTTACCTGTCAGTGAGAGATAAAGCAGTAAACAACACGGGCACCTGGAAATCTTGTAAACAGCTAAACAAGGTGTTCAGAACGTTCAGGATTAGGGATCTGCGTACATACCGATTCCAAATGTGGCGCTTTGTGTGACCGGGGGTCCCCCAGGATGTACGTTTCTGTGTACTAGGTGCGGCGGAGGCGCTACCCTGCGCGATGAGCAGTGTCTGCTGATGTGTGAGATGCCGGTGCTGCGTAAGGCTTCCCTGACTGAATCCCACAGCTGCGTTCGCAGGGAATCCCTGGATTTAATGAGCACATTATGCCGCTAATGCGTGAAATGAGGCAATGAGGGGTGTTTTAGCAAAGGGACTAATTGCCAGATGGATCTGACTGGGGGGTTTAAATCAGGACACAGGAGTGATGCGGATGCTTTCGTGAGGCGGAAACCACGGACGCATTTGTCCGCATCATATAGCGCGTTTTGGTGCAGGGGAACAAATGGCCTGTGGTGTGAATACAAGGGTCCGAATGTTTTCAGTTCAATTTTGTTCTTAAATTGAACAGGTTGCAGGTAGGACAGCAAGTGGTGGCGCATTTAGAGCTGCTGTCGTGCTCTTGAAGGACCCAGATTCAAATCCCACCTCCTGCTGTTGTATCCTTGAACAGAGTACCCCCCTGGACTTACTCCAGAAAAAATTGCTCTGCTGTATAAATGGATAAACTGTTGTAAGCTGCTTAGGAGAAAGGTGGCAGCTGGAAAATGGAGAAAAGCATGGTTCACCTGTACAAATTTAATTGGAATTAAACTGTAGTAAGAATCACAGTGTGGCACATAAAGAGGCTGGAGACATTTGGAAGGCTGTACTGAGCCACAGTTCTGGTTAGTCGCCAAAGATGACGGTTCCCGCATGTGACTCAAAGACATCCACAATGTGGAAGCTTTGCAAGGGCCTGAGATCTAGGGCCAAATCAGATTTGTAGAACTGACTCAGCAGGAGAAGCCAGAGAGAGGTGAAGATTACATGTGGAGATGTCAGTAACACCGTGATCTCACCGCGACTTTGCGGTGGGTGTGGGGGGGCACCGGAGGCGAGGAACCGTTTGTTCTTTCTCATTGATTCTCGTTTAAAAGAGGTGAGGAAAAACCATGCAGAACAACAAATAAAAACTTACCCCTAAAGCGAGACAGTCAGCGCAACTCAGCCGGATGGAGGAGATAGATTCGTGGTACAGAAAGTTCCAGTTCAGACAAACAACACCTTATTACATCCGGTCCCAGACAATGACGGCAGGGCCAGGAGGGGGCTGGTGGACCTGGGCTGGCGAGCAGAGGGTTTCAAGCTCACATCTCCAGAGATGTCTTTCTTCTCAGCTCCAGGGGAGCTTTTCCCCGTGTTCCTGGATTGATTACCGCAATAAGATGGTTGTTATATCACTGTCGGCAACCTGCCTAGATTTAACTGGCTGCCATGAGCCCGACACGCAATACCAGCGCACGTGGGAGCCCAACCAAAAAGACGCCCCTAGCTGTCCCCTTCTCGGACTGGGAAGCCCACATGGGGGGGGGGGGCCTCCGGCGGGGTTCGTGAGGCAAAGAGTTGCTGCATCTTGTCGATCAGTGACCAAAAGATGTGGGGGTAGCTGAGATGACTCCACGTTTACCCAAAACCCATCTATCGATCTGGTTAGTCAGAGCTGCTCACACAGCGACTAAATTCGAAAAACGAACAAGTTACTCATTGTTTCACAAAGATTAATCCCAAGTATTTTCATGTTTTCATTGCTGAAAACAGTTCTTAAAAAACATTTTTAGATGGTGATCGGACATTTTCACCTTTAAGACATAATGCCTGGGAAACCTAATAACATTTAGACATGGGAGTAGCTTTCAATAACACCGTTAAACACATTTGCTTTTGGCACTTTGTCGATTCATGGAGCCACCAGGTGCTGAGTGATGGTGGGTGGATTTACACAGAGATTCATAGACTTTAAATAAATAGAAAACAAATTAACAGGTTAAAACTGAGCTGAGAAACAGATTTATACTGAGATTATAGCAATACTGAAGAGCACAGAATGTAAACCTTAAACCCCTCTTGCCAAACCGAACAAAAAAAACTTCCCTCTTATAGTCTTTCTTTGAAAGTCCTCATTTGTCCAATTTGGCTGCACCTGGTGCTTATTTTCCCGTAATGTTTCTTTGGATTGTTCTGGGTCAAGTCTTTAACATGTGGTGCGAGCATCAGCATGGTGGTACATGTTGACCTGTCCATCTGTGTGTAGGCGCTGGACTATGAGGACGTACGTCAGTACACGCTAGTCCTCAGCGCCCGGAATCCAGAGCCCTTGGTCCGAGCAGAGTATGGACCGGCATCCACAGCAACTGTATCCATCATTGTTGATGATATCAATGAGAGCCCCACACTACCTGAGAGCCACTATGAAGTATCTGTGAGGGAAGGGGAGGAACCAGGAAGGGTCATCGCCACAATCCAAGGTGCTGACCCTGACTCACACCCCATTAGGTGAGCTGATGGAAGCCTTTGTTCAAGACGCTAAAGGTTACATCCAGCTTTCAGGTCATTTCACAACGGTTCTTGTGAACTGAAATAAAACAGAGGCATCATCGAGTTGATCAGGAAAAAGCGGACAAGGATATCCATTGTTTGAGATCCAGAAAGAGAATATATTGTTGTGTTATTCTTCTAACTTCCTGGAGAACGTTTGCATGTTCTTCAGATACTTACTGCAAGGAGGAAGAATCTGTGGTCTCAACATTGTTCCATGTGGCCTGACAGGTACTCCCTGAGAGGGGACACCAAGGGCTATTTCTCCATTGACGCCAACACAGGCGAACTGAGGGCAGCCCAGCCCCTGGACAGAGAGGAGAACAGCACCTACACGATGGAGCTGGTGGCCGAGGACGGGAGTAAGATGGCCGCCACTTTGGTTTCTCCCAAAGGTTTACAAGGCTCAGCCAGCAGCCACGTCAGTATGCTGCATGTAGAACATTGAGTTGTGGTTCTGATATTATTTCAATGTTCTGGAGTTGGATTTAGCTCCCTGGCTTCAACCAGTTTGGTCAGTCAGGATACAATAATGCTTGTCCTTCACAGCACAGTGCTGCACACCCTTTTCTACAAAACTGCTGCCATACCCAGGGACATGCTTATTCCCCCCGGTCCCTATCACTGACTGCATGCAGCCACCACTCTTATCAGTACCGCTCCACATGTCCCACTGCACAAACCCAGGGTGATCCCAGCCCGTTCGTCTGGTAGGGAGTGATTGTCTTGTGAGTCAGAGGCAAGGTCTACCCACCGGTTTTTGAAACTGGGGTGGCCTAACTCATAAACTCAGACATTGGTGTATATATGTACAATACTGGGAGGCCATGCTGTAGAAGGTAATACCTGCTCAGGTTTTTATACCTGCCACTATTTAATGTATTATTCACTAACAATAAGTCTCCAGCCAAAGTTTTTTTTCTCTCCTCAAATCACATTGGCCAGGTGACCCCCCCCCCCCCCCCCCACNATTTAATGTATTATTCACTAACAATAAGTCTCCAGCCAAAGTTTTTTTTCTCTCCTCAAATCACATTGGCCAGGTGACCCCCCCCCCCCATGGAAAATCCCATGAAATTTTGACAATCCTTGCTCTTAGGTACAACACTAAGGTTCTCTTGCACACAGATTTTATCCTTTCAACATGACTGTTAACTGCCAAAGAAAAATCTGGCACTCTTGACCACTTCTTACGTCACATCAAGCTGAGTTCCCGGAGGGTAAATTCCCATTACTCTCCAGTCGGCCCATAACCGGATTCTTCTTCAGGCAGGATGCTCATCACAACTTGGAAGCACTTCATCAAATTTCTTCCAGGTTCCAAACAAGTGGTGTCTCACATATCTCCTCAAAAGCACAGCAGATGTTGTGGTTCCTGGAACACTTCGAAGGTCCAGCTGAATTCAAACGACTGTAGATGGAGCAGAATGAACCTAAATTGTCATTAGCATGCAATAGGGAAGTGATGGAGGAAGCCTGTGGCTCAAGTTCATTATAAAGCGATTTCAGGTTGTGAGTCACAGTTGCCCACCTTTACCTGGTGCAGTGGAGCACTACAGGTATGTGTGACAGAGACACACTCATCCATGAGATTTAGCTTCGCAAGCTGTTAGCTGAGGCTGAAAGGAGTTGACAGGTAGTGTTTTGCAGGGATGGTAGGTTACGGTGTCGTTTGTCTGCCTCCCCAGTGAACTCCTCCCTCTCGGCCTCAGCCCTGGTGACGGTTTACATCCTGGACATCAACGACAACAGCCCTGTGCTGGTGGGGGACTACTCCTGGAAGTACCTGTGCACACCACGCTGGGAGGATCAGGCGCTGCTGCTGGCATCGCGGGACAGTGACGGCCCCCAACATGGCGGCAGGCTCAACTTCTCCCTGGGGAGCGACCCTGCCGTGCGGCGCAACTGGAAGCTCACCCCGGTCAACGGTGCGGAGAACAGCCGCGTCGTGGCGGAGGGGTCCGTCGTGCGACGGCCACGTCGGGGAGGGGGCAGTAGTCACGTTGACGTGCAGTTGGCGGTGACGTCTGATCTGACATCTGCAGGGTCGCGCCGTGCCGCCGTCCACGTCACCGACGCGAATGGAAAAGTTTCACCCAGCTTGCTCTGATTTGCAGACCACCCGCGGAGCCACACTTGAATTAAAGCTATTCGCCTGAAGTGTATCTAAAGGCCGTAGGCTGGGGAAAATGACTGCCGTTTCCCATATCCCGGCCCCCTTCAAAGCTGTCTGGCTAGCAGTAATAAGCGTAATGGCCTGCTTCCTGTGGCTCTAACAGCTGCTAATATGTCAAACCGAGGTCACCGCACTTGTTGACTTTGCACTCGTGATCGAGTCCAACATTCGATTCACCCCCCTCCCCTCCACAAGACGCGGAGCACACGGAAAAGAGGCTCCACCCATCCTCCTTCTCGCTCCCGGGGTAATTATATTTCCCCCTTAATCCACGTGATGTCGCGTCCCGTGCCCGTCCAGCCGAGGGGCTCGAGCGGGATTTTTAGCCGCGGCCGGGTGACAGCTCGTCTAATTACACCTGGCCAAGGACGACCCGCAGCGCTGCCGGGGGGGGAGCGACGCACACGGGCTTGACGCAGTCTCCCCGACCGCTGCCGTCAGCGCCGCCTCTGACGTCGCGCATTGACAACCCGCCACCCCCCACCTCGAGTGGATGCGAAAGCATCGCCAAAGTCGGCCCACGATTTCCGAATTGCACCAACCATTCGCCTTTGTTCCCGCTTTAAAGTGGACCCGCAGAGAGACTGTTGCCCACCTCATAGCAGCCAAGCAAATCTGTTTAGTGCTCTCAGTTCATTCAAAAATTGTCCCGTCCTTTAAAACAACCGCTTCCGACGACAACACGCCACTTGCTGCGGCCACTGACGTCGCATCCAAGGTCTGCGGTTGCGTAAAGCGGCAGGCATCCTTCACCTCTCCCGACGATGGGCCGGACACATGAATCTTCCTTTCTAACAGGACTCAGCTGCAGCTACTGCTGATGAGGCTTATATTCAATGAACCATATAAAACTCACAACCTGACATATTGAGGGCTGGATATTTACAGAAGCAATCTGTCGTGTGCGTCTTACTCAAGGGTACGTCTTACTCAAACACAAAACAAGCCTGTCCCACCTGGGATACGAGCCCGCAAGCTTTGTCGTTACTTTTCCAAACCCCGACGCTGACGTTAACCCTGAACCCGAGACCTAGCTGGTTTAGGCCGACACTCCCACGCAGCGAAGCCGCAAGGAACACAAGACATAATGGTGATGTGGAGGTCTCCTCTCCAGTTTGAGCCACGGTGTCACATGAAGGGCCCTGGTGTTGGAGATCAGAAGCTGCCCCAGATAAGGCTCAGGGCTCTGATAAAACCACCTGCCTTTATGGTCAGCCCCCCCCCCCCCCCCATACATTTGCATAGAGTTGCAAAAGTGTAGGCCTCAGTCAGCCAAGTGAAGCCCCTCTAGATTAGATAACCTATTCATATGCGGAGGCCCAACTGCCTGGAGTTTGTTGTTTAGGAGACACAACCGACAGACTTGCTGCTTGTTCTGCAGCCTCTCGTTCAGACATGTTTTCTGGTTTTGGGTTTTTTTTTTGCTTATTTCTCTAGCCTTCACCTAAGTCTTCCGCCTCTTTTACCACTTTTTTCATTGCTGTGTATCCTCAGACACTCACACCAACCTGTCCATGAACACACCTTACCTGGCCCCAGAGGTGTACACCATTCCCTTCACCATCTCCGACAGCAGCACGCCCCCACGGAGCACCTTCATCAACCTGCCAGGTGAGGGAGAGCCGTCCAGGTTACAGATGAGGGGTTTGTCTCTTCTACGCAAACATCTCTCAGGCAGAATGGGAGCTGTAAACCACCCCCCAGCTCACCACCTCGATACCTCTAGTGTTTCACTACACATGTGCTGAGTCAGCTAGGTGTGGCGCTCACTGGCTCTGAGTAGCAATGGTTTTTCTTCTCAAACCTCCTGCACCTTCAGCTCTGCTGGACGGGGCACAGGCTGTCCCCCCTACTGCATGACCAGAAGCATCACGTTCAGTCTGTGCTCCACGATGTTCTGTGACACCTTCCTGAGGAATACTCACTCTCCTCAGCTCATGTGCTCTCACAGGGTGTTGGCCTTCTGCCTGGGTCGTGCACATGCTACGTTCCCCATGTGTTCCATCTTCAGAACATGCCTTTGCGTTTCAAAGAACCCGTTTGTAGGATCCATGCAGATACTCCCTCACCCTCCTACACACCACCTGAGTCCCTGGGGTGCCACCAATTAATCATTATAACCTGTTTTATTCCTAAAGGGCACCCTAATCTTTTTCTGTGTTATTCTTAACCTCTGACTTGACGTCACCCCGGGGGGTCGGCAGTGACCGTGTGCCCCTGCAACACGAGGGGGAACTGCAGAACGGCCGCCAAGCAGCTGCAGGGTATGCCCACCATCCAGTCCACTTTGGGCATCTTGCTGGGCACTGCAGGGGTCATAGGTAAGGGCTGATGCATCGGTAGCTTCGCACATTTGCCCCAGTTATTTTATCACAACCGCTTTTGCTTCTGAATACGGCCGTCTGCTCGATAATTATCTTGTTTGTCCGGATGTCGTAGTATTGACAGCATCCACGTGGAGAACGAACATTCCGACATTTGCACTGTTATGAAAGGTTTGTGCACCTGTTTCTTGTCTTGCAGGCATTGTCCTCATAGTGGTCTTTGTGAGGTTGCCTTACCAGAATCCTAAGCAGCAAAGCACAAGCAAGCAGGAGACTTCCCCTTTGAAAAGCTCCGCGTAACCGCTGACTGCTGATGTTGGCGACGACGTGGCTTCTGTAAATACGTTTAATGATTTTCTTTTTCCTTTTAACTGCATAAAAGTGATATATCGCACAGCCCCGCGTACTATAATATTTTACCGATACGGGCTTCTGTGGCTGTGCATTACGTGATGCTTTGAGTTTGTACATCTGATATATAAGGTAACTGTGTTAATTATACATTGTGTTATTTTTTGCACCATACGTTCGATTGACACCAATACACTTTCATCAATAGCTATTTATAGGCACCGATTTATCGATATAGATAGAAACGTGACGCACTGCAGCTAAAATGATGTCATGGCTGCATAGAGAATTTCCTGTTTAATGATTATATTCTCTGAAATAGTCTCTTCTGCACATGGTATTATATTTAAATAGAAGGAAATGTATCCCATTTATCCAACTTGTCAAGTACTATGAAAATATTGTTCTGTTTTCGCTGTTATCATTATGAGTAAAATAAAGTTGATAACAAAATTGGTGTTATTATTTTTTTGCTAAATCTTTCACATTCATATTTAAGCTCTCCGAGGGAGTAGATGAAATGCTTTACTTGCTGAGGTTGAACCTTCCTGAGATCAAAATAGTTCAACTCTGAAAACAGTGCAGATTATCCAGGCGACTCGTAATCATATTTACTGATGCCACTGGTTTACTGGATCACACTGAAGCGGAAAGATGTTCTATATATAGTCCCGCCAGTTGCCTTAAATAGCTGCCTTGTCGATGCTCATGGGTGACGCCTGGGAGCAGAGTTAAAATAGGCAACAGGCCTCCAGGTGTGTGTGCCGGTAATGGTGGGTGTGTTTTCGGCCTCACCTGTTTATCTAAGCGCTGATGTTTTCACAGCAGCACTGGTGTCTGACACCCCGGTCATTTCTCAGGTTTATCTGAATGTTCCGATGCCACTTAGAAAAGCCATTATGTCTGGCGCTTGAGCCCCGGGCGACAGGTGGAAGATGCAATCTTTCTAGATTCGACGGTGGGCCGCCTATCACAGCGGAGGACTCACATCCGCGGCGGCCTGGCCAGCATGTTACTGATCTGCAAAAAAATCTGCAAAATCCTGCACCTGTTTTAAATAGAGCCTTCAGGTGTGCAGATACTGCAGGATAAGCATCAAATGGGCTGCAAATAATGCACCTTTTTCATTGATTTCTTCAGTGTTTAGTCGCTGGGCGATGGAAACCCTGTTGGAAAGCTGGCATGTGTTAACATTCGAGTCTCCCTTCCCGTCGGGTGGAAATACCTTGGCAGTTTGGAAATCCTTCCAGGGAACTGCTTGGAAGGAAACCCCCAACCCCCCGCGTGCGGTAACAGTGCGGTCCCCGAGCTACTGGAAAGGGCACTTCGTCTATATTTAGCTTCTTTGCCCTTATTTTCTTGTCCCTCTGGAACGGATCAGCTGTCTGCAGTTCGGGATGAGGCTGAACAGCCCATTTTACCTCTGCCCCCCCCACACCCCCCCACTGGGTTAATGAGAAGCAATTCGTCACAAATGGTTGCTCAATGAGAAAATTTACTGCGATTCTTCCTGGTTTGCAGGCCTTATAGCAAAGTTGATGGTATCGTAGGTGTATGTGGGGTGGGGGCAGCCATGTGGAGCGGGTCAACATGCAGCACAGGGTCAAACAAAAATAGGTGTTTATTCAACTAAAGTGTGATCAAAAAATGGGGACGTGGCCCTTTTAAAGCAATCCCCTGACAACGGCAACTAGGAAAACTACAAAAATGCCAGAAGAATTCGGAAAAGCTCCAATAGGGGCAGCTGGTAGCACTGAGGTTAAAGGAGCTGCCTTCCACTAGAAGGATCCAGGACTGAACCCACCTCTTTCTGTTGTACCTGTGTTCAGGCCTGAGGTGCTATAGTGAAAATTAAGAAATATTACATGCGATATAAATGAGTGAGTCAGTGTATGTCCTGTAGCTTCATGTTGTAAGTTGCATGGAAAAACAAATCTGCAAAATAAATGTGAATATAATAGGAAACTGCGCCAAACAGCCATAAACACAGAACAAAAAGCTCTTTTCACTCAGACTTCCCCCGTCGGACCAGCTGCTTTATAAGTGTTAACTATATTATTATAGGCAGCTTCTTGTCTATACAATTTGGCACTATGCTGGAACCAAAGACCTTCTATGAAGTGTGGCTCCATCCTGTGTTTTTATTTTAAACTTTTTCCGTGAAGGCTCTTGGACTGCCAAGTAGTAGAAAGGACTTGGGTTGGACTTGGGTTCTATTTTGGTTTATTCCCCAGCTGGTGAAACCTCAGTGTTTGTAAGATGGGGGTGGTGGTGGTCAGCAGAGGCCTTGGAAAGGCTGCACTATGGTCAGTGGCAGTGGATGACCTTCCAGAGGAGCCATCAGGACACCAGCGACGAGGATCAAAGGGAGTTAGTCTCACCCTTGCCAATTTTAACAGCACTCCAGTACCCAGCTAGATAAAAACTTGCACACTTGGAAGGAATTCAGTGCCACCTATTTATAAACACATTTAATCTCTCCAAAGGGTCCGGCACCTCTATTCCCTCTTTAATTTTATAGGCCCGGGCCAGTCGGGCCCGGGGCTCCACCCTCCCGCGCTGATGCTCGACGGTTGGCAGATGTCGGGTGAAGGTCAACGAGGAAAATCTGAGAGCCCGCAATCTCTGCAACCTGATGAATATTTAATCCCATCATATGAGGCAATCCTCCTCTGCGTCTTGGAGAGTCAGGAGGGCTGAAGCCAGATCTGGTCTGTGGTTTTCTACTGGACTGTGGACAGCACTGTGGAGAACATCACTTCTCTTGTTACTCGTTGGTCTTAGCATACAGAACAGGTATGGATTAAAGGATAATAAGAGTAAAATAATGATTCTGCACAATCTTGAGACAATGCAGTCGCAGTGCCAGACTATGTCTCCCATACTGGCCCCTCTGACCGCTGAACCCTCTACATCTCTACCACCAAGGTCAAGGAGAGCCCTGAGTGTGAGAAATATGATCACCTGCTGTTTTTTGGCAGTGCTTTACTCAAGCAGTGAAACACATCAGTCTGAGAACAGAAGCCCCCCCCCCGCCCCCACGAAATGGTGGAACCGCATCAATAAAAAGTGGTGCGTGAATAACTTGTACTTGCTGGATGACCTGCTTGCAGCGGATTGGCAGGTTTTTAATTCTGTCTGATTTCACTTGGAATCAGACATTTGAAAGATTAATTTGGGGGTTTAGCGGTTTAAGAGATGGAAGTCGCCAGGTGCGGCTGGAATCAGGAACCGTGGCGATGTTTCCACTCGGCACATATGCAAATGACCCGATTTTGTGATGAAAATGGCTAAAAGGGTTGTGCTCGCGTCAAGGCGGTAGCACGCGGATTCAGGTGAGCATCATGTAAGTGATTCAGGTAAACCGATAGTCAGATGGGCAAACAGGTCGTGGGGGGTAGCCGAGATTCACGTGCGGTTTAGCCGTCATGTGTCTATGGAGGTTAACTTTTCCTCTTGGGATGATTTTTTTTTATATTTTCTCCAAAAAATTCCCCAGCCTCCATTTACCCCAGAAGTCGGGAACAACTGCGCTTGATTTGCCAATAATGTGAAATTATCGTGTGAGCTTTGGTTTCTATGGCAATGGCTAGTTAAATAAAGTGCGATTTTAGTCAAGAGGAAAGCATGAACATTTATTCAGTGCTACATGTTGAATCTTCCATCACGGAGGAAGTGGTCAGCTGCTTCTGCAAGTGCAGATCAGGTGAGACGGATGGTTTGCAGGGGTGATGACTGGAACTGCACAAATCGATCCTCTGAGAAAAAGGTGTGCGTCCTGTAGTGTACCGACCTGCTACAAAAGACAGGAAAACATTGAGAGTTTTGGAACCGCTGTGTGATCCGAAAGAGGCCTGTGCTCTGGGCTCGTAACCCCCCCCCCCGAAGGTGTTAGCAATTCTTTATGTGCTTCAGATGGTGTGGGCAGAGGTGCTGCGTCTAAATTTAACACTCAGGAGATAATGTTTGCCGTAAGTGGAAAGACCCCTGGGCAAACACTTGGATCGCGTTTTCAGATGTTTACCTTCCTGTAGGTCTGCATGCTGTCTCCTGTTTGGGAAACCAGGCCCTGTTTAATACACAAAAACTTCAGTTGTGCTTGGGAAGCTTAACGTGAACTGTGTGTTTTTGACCAGGGACGCTACTGGTTGATGTAAGAGCCGCGGGTTTCAGCTCCATTCAGCCGATGTGGTAGATCGTGGTCGGCTTCTGCGATCTTCCATTGTGTGGGACATGGCACGGCTGTTCAGTTGGGCTGTTCCGGTCTCGCTGCAAGTTGGTAAAGTGCGCCGGTGCTGGCCCAGCTGTCGTCGGGCAGTGATGACGTGGCCGCCTTCCCAGAAAAGGCATCGTGTGGCTGTGTTTCCAGCAAGCGACGGGTGCCGTGCCCCCCGGCAGGGGGTTAGACGGAGACGCTCCTGGCGCTAACAAGCTGTGCTGATCCACTGTTTACAGCGGTCGGCTCCCGGAATCACTCATGAGAAGGGCTGTCAATTCCTGCGCACAAGTAAAGCAGGGCAGCACGTCACCTTGTGTTGCTTATTTCCCCAGCGACGGTTACTAACAACCAACATGTGTCCTCAAAGACATTCCATAATGGTTTCTCTCAGCGTAGCACTTTGCTGGCTGCCGTTCTTGTTGTCCAGTAAATAGACTTCAGTGTTTCCTCAGACACCGTCATAATAAACCATATTGGGCCTTTTTTGTTCCAGAAGCAGCGGCTCCCCGGGTGTGAAGTTAGAACATTGGCGTTTTCCCGTATGTCACAACCAAACTGTCATACCTGGGCCGTGCTTCCAAACACATTATAGTTTATTGAAACACACAATGTACCGCTCGCTTCACGAAGGACCTCGAGAGGTGACATCGACCCGCGTCAGGATGCCGTTTGCTAGGCAACAGCAGCTGCCGTCTGCGTTCCTGCGGCCGTCATTGAGCTCGACGCCTTTGGAAGCAAAATACCCTCTTCCCTTACCGTGTCACCACCTTCCTCAGCGGCTTGTCCTCTGACAGTCTCACTCAGCCTCTTTTCCACCACAGCCGACCCCTCGCTGTTGGTCACAGAGGTTTGCTGTCAGATACCTGGGAATGGCTGGCAAGGGTCACGACCCCGGTGGGACCTGATTGTCAGGCAGCATCGAGGCCACCTACATTTTCCGCTTTTCTTCAGTTGTCGCGCCGTTCACTTGCTCCTTCTTCGCTTGCCGTTTGCTCACGTCTGCCACGTGTCTGCGTGCCGTGCCATTTGCTCATGTGTCCGGCTTCCGACTTTGTTTGTTTGCTTTTGTTCGCTTGTGTGACGTTTGTGCACGTGTGCCCTTTGCCATTTGTCAGTGCTCCCTCACAACCCCGTAAAACACCCATTTCTGCTCCCAACACCTGACTTTTCTTAACATTTGAAGAACGAAGCCAGCCAGCTCAGGCTGCCTTTTTCCTATTCTTTACATGTTCATTTTCCATCTACGCAACACCTGTATTGCATTCAGCTTTATTAGGTCTTAATTTCCAATTATACGGATTTTCATAACCTTTTATTAGCAAAGCAGCCCGGCAGAGACCAGCGTGATTTATGGCCTATGTGAAAAGGTGTTAAACAAAAGGGTTCCGAAGAAAATCACCACAACAGCAATGGATTAATTTTAGTTTTGCTCGTACCATCTGGGTTTGGTTGCCGGCTGTTCAGTCAGCTCCATTCTGACAGCTCACAGCAAACTGAACTAGTAGTGCGAAAAAGGTGGTTAAGGTGTTGATGGTCTCCTCATTTCTGTCCGGTATCCTTTCCACGTGCTGTTCCCCGAAGCCAACCCGACTTGTCTCAACAAATCAAAGCCGTTTCTCCTGCTTGTTACTTATGTGCAAAAGTTGTTCCTGTTTAATACACGGTCATTTTTGACTGTTTACTGAATGCTATTCCTGTTCTCAGAAGATGGACAGGAGCCCCTTGTTCCTCCTCGCCGTCCCTATGGTAACAAACACCTCCGCCACGTCCTTCCTCTATGTCTCCTGTCAGCATGGAGGTGGGAAATGTGTTAAAACGGCCCCTCAGCCCCGACCTCCATGCTAATGCTACCATTTACACCCGCAATCGCCCCCCCATCAACCCACAAACCGTCAGACATTTCTTGAGAACTCTTGTCATTTCTGGTATTTGTGTGACACCAATCACAGCCCTGACTCTGCCTTTCCTTCAGTAACAGCCGCAGAGGGACACTGCTGTGCGTGTGTGTATGTGTGTGTGCCCACTCACACCACCACCACCCCCGATGCCCCCACACCTCCTCAGCAGACTGGTACTCAGCCTGGCCGCTCACAGTCTGAGCATCCTGGATGTGAGCACAGACTGAGTGGGTCTCACACACACACACACACACACACACACACACACTGCAGTCTGGACATGTGTGGGAGGTGCTCCTCTGTATCAGTGTGGGGTGTTCGGTGGACAACATCCAAGATACACCAGACGCTCTGATCCACTTTTTACTGTGAAATTACTGCTCCTCACATGGTGCCCCTATAAATTCAGCACCGGCTTGTTATGAGGTCTCAGTAACATTTCTTTAAGCTGCAGATTCAGCAAAGTCTGACATTTTAAAGGAAAGTATTTCTTGTTCATTTGGGCAGCGGGTGTCGTAGTGGTTAAGGTTCTCGGTTCAATTCCCAAAAGGAGCCTGCTGTAACATTCTTAAGGTACATGTTCTCCAGTGAAAATGCTGTGTAAATAGGTGAAGCAACGTGAGTTGCTCTGGGTACAGATTTTAGCCAAGCAATTAAACAGTTTGGGAAAATAATCTACCGCGGTGGTTCCAAAATTAGGGATCACGGTCCCCTTTTGTGAAAGTGGATTTAAAAATTATCTTAAAAATCCCGTGAAAACTTCCAACTAAGGAGAAAGATCAAAATGAAATGTAAACATGAAAATAGTAAAATAAACGTTGCCACTCTGCCCACCAGTGTATTGGAATAGTTTAGACTTCAAATAATGTTCACATTTCAAATGCTGGCATCACCAGCTAGTGTTATTTTCTGCTGCTTGTAGATAATTTTGTTTTATGCCCCCACGCTAATACTGTTTTTACCAGATAGGAAAGATTTCAAAGGTGGTGTCTTGTTTTGTCCTTGTTGTTTAAGCCAGAAGGAAGAAAAAACAAATTATTCAGACTGAAGTTGTTCCATCACACTTTTAATCTATTGGGTTTGAGTTCTGTTTCTGGTAAGGTAAGGTTTGCAAGGTAGTTGTACTACTGTTTAAGGGCACTAGGTGTCATAGTTGTTGGAGCTGCCTCCTTCCACCCAGAAGGTGGTACGTACCATGGTACTTACCCAGTAAAAAATACCCCGTTGTGTAAACGGGTACATAATTACAAGTCGCATTTTATAGAAAAGTGTCAGCTAAACCATTAAATGTCTCCATGATATCAAAATATCTTTACGCCAGGAGACATGCAGCACGTGTTCTGTGGTCAGAACAACTTTGTACGTGTCCCACGTGTTGCAGGAGAATGTCTGATCAGAGCACTTACACCCGTTGCGGTGTTTACCAAATCTACAGTTTAGCTTAGAGGCAGAACCCTGTAAATCCTCCACGGGTGGGACTCCAGCGGCCCCCTCGCCCCCCCAAATCGCTCTGATTTAACCACCCACAGTGAAGGGGAGTATCACGGGTTTTGATCTGGGTCCACAGAGAGCCCTGCTTTGGGCTCAGGACTGCGTTTCCCAACGGGGAGCTGATCTCCAGCCCGTAATTACAGAGAAATGTGGAAAACGAAACAGTCTGGTTCATTCTAGGAGAAAGTACTATATTTAGCCAAATTTAACAAACCCAGTGTTCACAACAACCCCTTTTTCCTGTTCTGTACTTCTCGCGCTCCTCAACTATACCAAAGGGAACGGGCCAGAGCGGAATACAGAGCTGGATATATCCAAACCTGTCTTTGAGGCCAAGGAGCTTTAACCGCTTTATTGCTCAATGCTGTTCCCAGTTTTCAGTCCTGCTGCGGTCGCACACGCATCACCTGGCTCCGCGGGGGTGCTCACACTTACCACGATGTGCCCTGATGTAATTCGGCCTGCTGGCGAGACCCCCTGCATTTGCTCCTCACCCCCACACAGCGCAACCCCTGCCAGTCTCGCATTCACACTCCATCCGCTATGTTTCAGGGTCTTTACAGGGATTCGCGATGTTCCGCTTCAGGCTGCATGTGGGCGCCACTGTGGGGGGTGATCTGATCTTTCACCCTTCCTGGTGATTACAAACCACACATGGCAACGGTTTGCATTGCAGGGGCACCAGAGGTGTTTCTCACAGTTGGCGGGTTGATGATAACAGGTATTCCTCACTCACGATACTAGAGCTGCTGGAGGAATGTTCCAGAGCAACTCTGTCCACTTCATCGTCGAACGTGTTGTCATGGAGAGGGAAAAAGGATTGCCAGAAAGGGTTGTAAAAACCCCCGTTGTCAGCGGCGGTCCCTCCCACACATTCTCACAAACTGGGGGATTCCAGGGGCTTTTTCTACATGTTCTACGTCTCCTCAGCCCTGAATCATTGTGAAGAAATTGCATAAAGAAAAAGTTGGAATACGACTGTTGTCAAGTCAGCCAGGAAGTAAGAGCGGCTTTACTCCTACGGCGTGTTCTGCTTCAGCAAACAGTTTCGCAGGAGGAAGAGAAAACGGCGAGGCAGATTCACTTGTCATATCCCATCCCGTCACATGACGGTCATCAGTGGCAGAGTGCATGAGCAGAGCCGAAGCCCACCAGGTCAGGCTGGTCACATTGGAATGTACGAGTAACGCCGATTCCATTCCAACTGTCTTCAGAAACCTGATTTCTGACCCATCATAAACAGCGCAAAACTGGCTCGGTCAAGATCATTAACCAACTGGTCACCTTCAAACACCAAAAGCTGTTCAGCTCCATCTGAGAGTTTGATCTACAGCATGTAGATGGAAAGAATTTGGAGAAAGGATCAGCGCCAGGTTAATGACACCCGTTTTTGGCAGAGGAATTACAAAGGGGGCACGTGCACGGTTCTTTTCCCAAGACTCGCCGGGGACTCCGCCCATGTGACCTGCTGAGGGCGTAAGTGGGGCTGTCAACAGGGGACGGGAACACAGCTAAAGACAGGGTGGCCCTGCCCTCAGACAAACCTTGACGGATCTTTTTATAGGCACACTTTGAGTATTAAAAGAGAGGGTGGGCTATTTTTGACCCTGGGTCTTGGAAACTTCTGTTGGTCCTCTGGGCACATGACTAACTGTCACCCCACCAGCTCTACGTGCACCCCCTCCAGAGCGGGGGCGCTAGCTCGAGACAGGGTGAGTGTGCGGATCGCACCGAGGTCCACGGGACGCTGTTTGTTTTTCTCGGTCGTAATCCTGGCAGCCAGAGAAGACCTGCCGAGGCTGCAGGCCTGACAGGAGGCTGGTTTTCCTGGCTGAACCAGCTCGCGGGTCAGCAGGAGTGTCATAATAATCCCATGAGTGTGGAGCCAGGTGGTTTATTACAGCTCAAAGCACAGGTCAGAGTTGACTTTGTGTCTTTTTTTTTTGTCCAAGTGCCTTGGATGGGGAGCCTGGCGATGTGATACAGCCCAGGACAACTCCTCGAGGCCTTCAGTAACACACGGGCGACACTGAGAACAGACACACAAAGATCATCACATAAGCTACCACCTGATGGCTTTTGAAGCATTTCACAGTGGTTATGGTCACAGCGTGAATTTGGTTCCTAATCAAGGGCATGATGGTAGAATTGGTGCCCAAGTCAAACCCTACAAAGGGGGGGGGGGTGATATGAGTGGGAAACAGCTGTAAACAGTTATATGGGGGTCATCGGCAAGGAAGCATGCTGTGTCATGGTGACTCATGACAGGGACGTGTCGAAGCATCCCCGCAGCAGCTGGGTACCATAGAAACATGAGACAACATCAAGATACAGGTCCCCATGTTTGGCGATAGGGAAGCGGTTGGACCGTCGCACTGGCCGCACCTCAGCCGCATTTCTCCGCGAAGAGCGGGGACTGACGCCAAGCGGCCTTCTTGCCAACAGCTTTCCCATAAATTTGCTGGCTTCCAGGTGTTCGCATTGCTGTAGGCGATCGATGTGTCACTGTGAGGGTTGGGAGGTGAGGGGATGGAGAGTTGGAGGTCTATAGGTCGACATTGATCACGATGGTGTTAATCATATCACCATGCGGCTGGCCAGCAGTCCATACGGTCCTCTCGTGACCCCCGCCTGCTCCTCACTTGCCCCCGCTTGTGGCCTGCATTTGTCCCGCTCCCCTGGACATGCCGCTGGCAGCATGAGCAGGTGTTACCCCACAGTGGGCCAGTGAGGGTGGAAGAGGGGTCATGTGACCGGTCCGATTGGAGGGGGTCCAGTACAGAGTGCAGCCGGGTGAAGCGTCATTCAATCGGAATGGACCTGACGGAAACCCTCTGAGCCGCCATTTTCACTGACCAGTTATTCAGTACTCAGTATTTAGCAGCTCAGTAAAAGTTTCCATAGAAACAGACGACTCTTTATACGGTTTTGAAATGCAGCTGTTTTACCGCACTAATTCAGATTATGTACCTTCCTCAAGGGTACAGGAGGGATCTTTGCTAGTAAGCTGTGTGACAGCAGCTGCCGAATGACATCTTCCAGTATGTTCTCGGATTTTATGGTGACTAGTGTTGTGATGGTTAAAAACCCTTCTATCTTCGTGAATAACTAATGGCCTTTGGATGAAAGTGAAATGATGATAAGTAAGCATGTAAAAAATAAACTGAAATGAAATACTACAAAATGATGTTTCAAACACTAATGAATCTTTGGTTGCTGTGTAGGTAGGTGTCTGTCATCCGTGAATATGGACTCAGCTGGGCAGATTTGTGAAGCAGAGCAATATCCCATCAGACCGTGCAGGACTGGGTTTCACTAGCATTTAGCATTTAGCAAGAGAAGAGTAGCCCTTTTGATTTGAAACTGAGAAAAGTGTCGAAGCCTGGAGAGCACAGCTCACGTTCTTTACAGCATTGAGGAGGGACTCCTGGGTCATGAACGTTAGAAAAAGCAGATCTTGTACTGCCTGTATTTCACACTTTGGGTTTGTTCCAGGTTTAACAAGTTCAAGGTTATGGAAAAGGAGGCTTTCTGTAAGGTGGGAGGCATGAGGCCAATGGGGGGGGGGTCTGCCTTCTCGCAGCCATACACATCCAGGGCCGTATTTCCAGCGCACAGCTAAATAAAGGCCGCGCGCAGCGCACATGTGTTGTGGTGGGGGGTATTTTTGAAACCTGCTGTGAGATATTTTGGGACAGCATCTCCTATTTTTTGACCTGTGACGGTGACAGATTGCTCATTCACAGGGATGGGAGATTTGTTATTTGTTTGTGTCCATGGCAACGGACCGCGGTGCTAACAGGCGGCGTGATTGCTGGTATTTGACCTAGGCCTTGACGCCCGGGGCTGATAAGTACAGAAAAACACACACGCTTTGTGACCGTTTGTCATTAACACTCCCGCTTTGGCCCTGGCCACCAAGCTGTCAGATCTCACCACCTACCGTGCAGAATCTCTGTCTAAATCCATTTCACCACTGTGGCTGCTTTGAAGGGCCACATTTGGCGTGAAAATAATCGTGTAAAATGGTAAACAGTTTGCAGTATCAGGTTTCATTCATACTAAATGTAGTGGCTGTTAGGATTCTTATTACTCAGGTTTAACACTTTTCTCTGGTTTCCAACTGTTAACCGCACTGAAGCTGATGATGCAGAAGAAGCGAAATGATCTTTTCTCTGAGCTGTAGGTCACGGGGGTGAAAAGCATCTTGCTAAATAAATAAATGTAAATCCATCCATCCATCCTCCTTCACCTTTTCTCCCGGTCAGGATTACGGTGATTCGGAGCTTAATTAAATGCGTGATTTTGGGTCTTTCAGTGACAATTGAGTGACAGCACATCACAGGACAGTAGCTGGCATAGTGGTTATAGCCATTGCCTTGCAATCAAAAGCCTGGATTCAAATCCGACCTTCAGGTTTTTACCCTGGACCGGTACGGTAAAAATTACTGTGTGAGTCTGTAAAGTTATTGCATAATTCTCACTTTCTCATTTAAATGAATGCAATGTTTAAAGGTAATTATGGAGTTTTCCATCCAGCCATTGTCATGAACTGCCTATCCTGGGCAGAGTGGCCGTAGCCTGGATCCAGTCCTGGGATGGGACACCAGTAATATGGAATCTTATTATTTCGTTATTGTCATTTACTATAATTATTTAACCATTTATTTTTAGGGATCAAGGAATAATTCAAGTTTTACCCATTTTAGCAGTATGCTAAAGTTTTTGGTTACTATCTGGTAACGCACGTTATGAAAACCCACCTTGTGAAAATGTGCTAAAAGAAATCAAATTTATCAAAATTTTGAATGGATTGGAAATACATGCACAGTATACAGTTTGTGCGAGTGTTCGGAACAGTTCTACCGTGACATTTGTTTCAAGTTATGATTGAACCACGTTGTGGACCTTTTATAACTAGAAAATGTCTCCAATGCATTTCTACGGAGAAGATTTAAGTCTCCGAGGCTAAATCATTATTTTGTTGTTCTGTTCAAGTTTATCTCTGGATTCAGAAAATCCTTGTTTGTTTACCCCGAAGCCCTAATGAAATATCGTATTTGTCAAGGTCGGATTAAGCTCTGCCGTTTCAGAAATGTCAGTATAAATAAAAGATCCTCCGTTACCTAAAATATCCTACAGAGCTATTTCTGTACCAGAAAGTGCAGTTTATATTACGCCACATTGCCAGCATTATGCGCTTCCTTGGGTGTCTCCATTCACGAGGATGCTCCTTAGGTGCTATTCTAGGAAGCCAGGCTCGGAAAATATGCTAAATATACCCAAGTCAGCCGCTTTCATTCATTATTTATGCAGCCATACACTGAATATTTACTTTCATGGGGGGTGGGGAGCTGCTTTCTTTTGTCAGATAGCGTGGAATTGTGGTGAGGTCAATGAGGTCACAGTTTACCCAGCGTTTGAACCTCTGTTTTGAACACTTGGATTTATTTGTTTTTGCCATTTATTGGGCACTCTTTATGTAATTAACTAAGAAATATAACATTTCCTTCCAATAATTTGTTTTCTACGGGGCTCCGGGACTGGACATTATCTGCGAGCTGAAAACCCTTTTAGGTTAAAACACTGAGATGTGCATTCCCTTTCAAAACTGCATTACAAATGGCTGTGTGGTGATTTAGGCCACTTTGAATAACAACACTTGACAGCAAATCGATAATTTCTATATTTGTATGTTGCTGAGGCCATTTCATTCAGCCTGTTTTTGCACATCTTCTACAAGCTTTATGATGAAACGCTTCCACAAATTTCAGTTCAATATTGGAAAATGGAGAATGCACAAAAACAGACCTCAGGTACTTAATATCTATTTTATAAATGCAATAAATTAAAAAATAATATCTATTTTGTATACAGTCTTTGAACGACTCTAAGCTTAGGCTCCGTGCTGGGGCTGGTGGTAACGCGGTGAATGCTGCCCTCTTGTGGACTCCCGTGTTAATACAGTCGACGAGGGTTGTATTGACACATATGTCCACAAGAGGGCAGCATTCCCTCAGTGTGTCCGTCTAAATTTCCAGAGAATTTTCACTACTTGCGGAACAATTACAACAAAAATAACGTTTAACTGCTTAGTGGCTGTTGAAGAAACGTATAGCAGACAATATAAATGCAAAATCGAAGTGGACAACAAACAAGAGTGAGCGTTTGACTACATAAAAGGATGGATGCATGGAAAGGATTATAAAATGACAACAGTAGGACAACAAGTTCTTTAGAGCATCCTGTGTGGCAGATCGTTGTTCACATCCCATTCCTGCTTCTCTCCATAACAGTTGGTTGGTTTGCGAGGTTGAAGATGTTTCACCCCAGAGTTGGCGAGTCTGGTGGACTGGAAGTATAAAAGCAATAAACCGTCAAGTATAAAATCATCTGCCTTAAAAAATACTTAAGTGGTCCAGCAGCCCAAAGTAACTTTCAAATTTATTTATTTGCAGAAAATATCATATTTATCGTACGACAGTAACATTGTAACAACGTGTAGCTGTAACAGTGCAACAGTTCTCGCCCCCTGAGAAACTAATGACAAGATGAAATGAGAACATGAGAAAAGAATCTGTAGGACAGTTTACTGCAGAATGAAGTACAATAAGAGAAGCAGATGACAGAAACACGGTAAAGTCGGCGTAACAGTGAAGATGGGCAGGTTACTGGAGCAGCATGGTGGTAAACAAATGAACGATAACAACATGATGAAATACAGCAAATAGTTACTTCAAAACAAATTACCTTCATTTTTTTTAAAACAGTAAGTCACAGGACCTTCTGGAAAGTGATCATTTGCCTTTGGAGGTGTGGGGGGCAGGTTTACACCACAATGCATTGCACTCACTGGTGTCCTGACCATTCTGATGATGTCTTCCTATTATATTTATACTATAATTAATATATCCCTCTGTTTACCTGACACCTTTGTGCAAGGAGACTTCATAGATAATCCACCACACTACTATTTACCTATTTATACATAAATTAAAACATCTCGCCATCAATTTACAGCAAGTGCCTTAAGGTTTGGGATTTGAACAATGAACCTTCAGATTGTTTACTCTTCATTCATGTAACACTTTCCAAAGTAATTCACCCATTATTTTAATAACTTGTGCAGCAGGGAAATTGTTATAGTATCAATTCAGGGTAAGTTCCGTGATCAAGAGAAGGACAGCAGGAATGGGTTTCAGACCCGGTCACTGTGACTACAAAGTGGGCTGTAACCATGACACCACCTGCTTGCCCTTATGTATTTATTGGTTAATTAACCGATGACCAAATAAATGCAAACAACCAAATAAAGATGGAGAAACAAATTTCTCAGAGTTTCTTCCATAAAGACTAAGTGTTTTCATTCATTATTCATACATCCATAAACTGAAAATTTCCTCCCAACAAACAGGGGAAAAGCATCTGAAGGTGAAAAATGACACTTTTCAAATTAAAATTCATAAAAAATACATTAAAATATCACCATCTAATTAATAAATCTAACACTCAGTTTAAAAAGTACATATTTACACCAAATTCCTTTCAGATTGACCAGTGTAATAAAAATACAGTATGGTAGTATTAATACAATAAATTCATACTATTTCAAATTCCTTTGGACAAACAGCTGTTCTTTCCTGTTTGATGTGACCCGTGTGTCTCTTAATGGCAGCATGGTAAATGACCACAGGAAGGACCAGTGTTTGTCTTTCTAACATCAGGAACCCAAGGCTGGAACCTCAACAATCACCCCAGCGGAGCAGAAACTGTAACTGCCATCAGCACATGCGTGGAAACCAACGTCAAGTTCAGGTTCTGTGCCTTGTTGGCCTGGCAGATTCATCATGGGAAAGGCAGCTGCTTGGAATCACCCGTCCAAACCTGTTCCTTCCCATGACCACCCTGGCTCGGCCAGGTCGTCCCCAAGACCGAACAGCTCGTCTCTCAGCAGCAGCAAGCAGACCCTGCAGGAGAAGGGAATCTGTCTACAAGCAGCAGGGTAACTGCAGTGGAGTTTTATTATCGAATCCTTTATGTTCGCCCCCCCCCCAACAAAATTATAAATAAATGCAGGAATTGGTTAAAGACCTCTTTTAGTTGCTTTGTTCTGAGGGTTACTGGGCCTGTGGGGTAACAGCAGCTGTGCAAAGAACCACCACAAACATGAAGGCTCTGCTGTATTATTTTTAGTTATTAATAGTAATAAGTATTATCTGGAGTTTTTCTCCAAGGCAACTTCCAATGTGAGATTTGTGCACTAAGCTCCTTACACCAATTTACCCATTTATAAACCCGGGTAATTTTTACTGTGTCAGTTCAGGGTAAGTACCTTGATCACAGGTACAACAATAGGGATCAGGATTTGAACCCCTGATTTCTGTTACCACTTTGCTACCCGGTGGAGTAAGGTAGGAGCAGAGGAGGAGCAGTGCTGGACTAGGGTTCAAGAAGAGGTGACCTGGTAGGGGTGCTTGCAGCAGAGTCCCCCCCACTGGTCACTGTTGCGCTTGATGAGGTTGGAGTTGAAGTAGATGATGGTGACTGTGATGTCGTCCCTGTACATCCGCGCCAAATCGTCTGGCAGTGCCAGCATGGCCCCCAGCCGCTCCTGCTCGATCTCGCCGTATTCGTTGGTGCCAATGGCGCAGCGGATGAGATGGGTGGCGGCATTGGCATCAAGTGGGGGGGCAGCCCGGGCGTGGCGCCGCTGCAGCAGGCTGTGCATCTGACCCAAGCTAAGCTGGCGCTCACTGGCCGACACAGGTGCCTGCACCGGCACCCCAGTCAGATGCTCGGCCACCAGGCGCACGGCCTCCTCATTGCCCAGCATGTCCCACAGTCCATCTGACGCCAGGATGAGGAAGCGGTCCTGGGGCCGCAGGCGGTGGTAGGACACTTCAGGGGTCACCTCAAGGTAGGGTGGAGTGTGGAAGTTGGGCGGCATGTACTGGTAGATGTTCGTGGAGGCCAGGTCACAACTGTTCTCCAGCACGCTGTGCTGCAACTCGCGGCTCCACTTAAAGCGAACATCCCCGAAGGCCCGGAGTGGCATGAGGATGCCCAGCAGGCGCCCATCCTGCACCACGGTGCTCTCCTCCACCTGTGGGTGCTGGGCCCTCACCCGCGCCAGTTCCAGCTCATTCTGGGCATTGTGGTCATGCGAGAGTGGCAGGGCACTCCAGCCCCTGTCCTCCTCCTGCACCCCCAGCACGGCACGGCAGTCCCCGGCATTGGCCACGTACACTCCTTCACCGTCCACGTGGGCCACGCAAGCCGTGGACCCGGAAAAGGCTGCCTGCACCATGGAGCTCCGCATTAGCTCGCTAGCTAGTGGCACCTGAGCCTCCAAGGAGATGTCGGCGTCGAGCCTGCGGAAGGCGTGGGTGAGTGCGTCTGAGGGCTGCATGCCGACGCTGTGCTCCTCACTCTGCAGCAGCTCCTGCCAGTAAACGCGCAGGTTCTCCACGTAGAGCGAGGCCAGCTCCCGGTAGCTGTAGTCGCCATGGTGCTTGTGCCACTGCAGGATGGGTGGCACAGGGCGCCCGCTCTCCATGGCGCACTCCACCTCTTCCAGGATCCGCTGGGGCATGAGGGCCACAGCCACATAGTAGAGCAGCCGCTCACTGACTGTGTGAGCGCAGGCGTGGCCACCGTGGCCGTCGAAGACACCAAACAGCATGCCTTTGGTTTGCAGGCAGGTGGCAGCGCTACGACGGTCCTCATTGGGCACATTGGCCGCCAACTGGTTGCTCTCAAAGCGAAGCACGGCACTCGGGCCCCGTCCATCAAACTCGGGGACGGCCACAGCCTGCTGGTTCGCCTGAAGGATGCCATCCATCTGTGCACCACTCAGATGGAAATCTGGCTCCTCGTGGGAAGAGGAGTGTCGCTCGGCCCAGGATGCCCTGGGCCCGTTCTGGGAGGAGGGCCTGGACCGTTTGGGTCCGAAAAGAACTCGTGGGGGGAGACGAGACACCCTGCAGTAGAGTCTGTGTTGACCGTGAGCCACACAGAGCGCATTGTGGTTTACACTACGCAGGAAACGCAAAACCACAGCAGCAGACATCTTGGTCCCAGGAGATGGAAGCCGCCTGCGGGGACCTTGTAGAGCCTGGAAAAACAAGTCAGACAGCAAGGAAGCTTTATTTCAAATGGCTACACATACAGCACATATAAAAAGTACTCAACCTCCACCAGGACTTTTTCACGATTTATAACACTGAGGGAAACCTCCTTGGGTGTGACATAGTAAAAGGGAATAATACTTATGTGGTGAGCGGTTTTGTGTTAAATACCTTAATTTTTACTTCAAGACTGATTTGTAAAAATATGGGTGGATTTTAAGGTTGTAAAACAATAAAACATGAAAAAGTAACAGGAGTGAATATTTTATACATGTTCCATTGTCTGAATTACAGATATATAATAAATAAGCTGCTCTATTTTAAACCCTCAGTTTATAAAAAGGCTGGTTCACATGGATTTATCTTTTCTCCTCACCTAGTTTTGTGACCCTGAATTTAGGCTTACGACTAAATATAAATGTGTCATGCAAGAATAAAACTATAATTTATGCGTGCATAACTTCACCATGGATCAGGGAGGCAGTAAGTATGAAATAAACACTTAGAAAGTCGCAATGGCTGAATGGACCGGTCAGACACCCACGGCCCCACATCACATCAGGCGTCTCCCAATTTTACACCATTTTTCTTTCAACCCTCCGCAGGGGGGGCCCAACCTGCAGCCTTCCTCCTCGGACGGACGGACGGACGGACGGACGGACACACACACACACACACACACAAACACACACACAAACAAACACACACACACACACACACACACACACAAACAAACACACACAAACAAACACAAACAAACACACACAAACAAACACACACAAACAAACAAACACACACACACACACAAACACACACACAGCAACGCGTCATTACAGACACATCAAGTATGTGACTGCCCAAAATCCACGTCCAGCGGAACCTTCCCTATCAGCGGTCGATCAGTGATCAACCTGCATTTTAAGCAACATGAACTGTAAAAACACACATCACCTGTAAAACAGGGTGAAAACACAGCGGGAGAATCACCGCACCAAGCCGGTCAGTCGCTGTCGCCGCTCTTCCTCCAGTTGTTCCACTTCCTCTCCGGCTCTGCCCAGCTTCAACTACAAGCCCCGCCCGATGTTGCTGATTGGTTATTAATTTGCCCGTTAGGCCCTGTTTTTCATTCTGATTGGTGATCTGGCGGGCTCGTCGCTCACGTAACAGTGGGCGTGGTTTTGCTGCTAACAGACGCGCATCACGTGATTGTGACCCGTTACGACGCAGACTCGTGCCAATTTTTTCAATTATTTCATCCCATGTTTTTTTAAACGAATCTTAACGTACTGTTATTTCATATTTACCTTTATTGTTTACTCTTATTGCTTTGTCACATTCGCTCATCTATTGCACATTTAATCATAAAAATGCATTCATTTTGGAAATGCGGTGTATCTGAACATCTGATAGGCTGTTTGCACAACTGTGACGCTGCATGAGAAGGTCCTGGGGTGGCACTGACCTCCTGCAATTCTACTCGCTCACATATCTGGGCTCATTTTTGCTCACAATCCAACTCACCAAAAAGCTCAGACTAGAACAGAACTCCCCCTGAAACAATTTAACCCTGAAAAAGTGCAGGTCTCAATAAACAAAACTAGAATCGGAATAACTGCTGCACTACTGAATGTTAGAGTAACTACTGGCAGACGAAAACCGACTTTGTTGTGAAACACAGACAGTACGATATGGCCACAGATGTGGCACTTGAGTTATCGAAAATGCTCTATTGCCAAATAGAATATCAATGTCTGGAGCTGATAGTTAAAGATTTCTGCAAGCACACAAGTCTGGGAGCGTTATGAATATAATTATAATAACTGGTATATATTCTTAAGAATAAAAACCAGGTCTTTTTCACTTTGCACATTCAGACACTTTTCCATCTGGATATTCCCTCGAAGCCCTTTTGATTAAATACATTGCCAAAGGGTTCCACTGCAAGGCCCCCAACCGTTGGGATATGAGTCTGCAATTTTAAGCAATATGCTTAGTTTAAAAAAATCTTTATACAACAATAAATTTAAATCTTTTATTTTAAAAAACATGTACTTGCATGAAGGTGCAGTCAACAATTTTCCACATTGCTAGGCATTAACTAATGGACTGAACAAGTGTGCATGTTCTTGTTTGCCAGGAGGCCGTATCCTGGCCTTGGTGGCTGACATGACAGCCTGTTAGCGGGTGCTGTGCAACACTTGTTGTTCAGATAGCTGGGACTGCAGCCTGGCAGCCCGACTCCAGGGTCTCAGCAAACAAGAGCTCTGTTCATTATTGAGCACTTGGGAGTGAAGCAATGAGCCTTGATTTACTAAATGGAGCAGCCCCAGGTGGAACATTCTGGAAAAAAGCCACACAAACCTCCCTAGACATGAACGTACCACTTTAGGCCTTGGAGGAGAAACTCACCTAGGTCATACTGGCCTCAGTTACACTGAAAACAGATCAGATTGTGTTTCTGTCTGCAAAACCATTCAAAGTAAACAAGCCAGTTGTGGTCAAGATAAGCTGATGGCTATATGTGAAACAGACTTTTAAAACTGAAGTACCTTAAAAATGAAAATCAAGGTCTGAGCAAAACTAAGTTAAAGCCTAACAATCTGGTGTGAATGGGTGGCAAACATACTTCACACTTTCTTTCGTTAAAAAAAATACCGTCATACTTAACAACAATTTAACTTTGTCCTAAACTGGGAATTGAAACTGTGATTTAGTTTTTAATATTCAAAGTTCAGAGAATGTGCACATTTTAAACAATGTTTACCAGGAATTAGGGTAATTCTTTCTCTGGTTTTCCCCACCACCTGCATCCTTTTGTCCATAGCCCCCCTGAGAGGTGTTCACTTCTTGCTTGTTGTCACCTTCTGAGTGACTGAGTGTCACCAGGTGTTGACAGTACCAAACAGACGTGGCTGTCCTGCAGGGCCTCCTTAGCTGTGCTGCAGAACTCCAGTTCAGTGCTGTTAGTTCAGCATTCCTCCAGCGGTGGGAGACGTTGTCTATTGATCCGTCAGGCTATGCAAAGACAGTTCACTCTTTCACTGCAAATAAGGTTCACATTTGTTACATTCCAGTGGAATGTCTTTCAGGCACAAACAAAGGAAAGCCTAAAACAAGCACATTGTTTTGAACTTTGCTGCAAATCTAACTTGGTGACTTTTCTGATAACCCATCAATCCATCAATTGCACATACAGATAATGGAGACTGATGATTTACTCTGACATAGATTAATTCTCGCCCAAAATAAACAGAGCAAAAGGGGGTCTTTGATTTAAACAATGATTATGGGCTCTAAATAGTTTTGAAATGTTACTTATCTGTAAGTCATTTTCTCTATGAAGCTCAAAATCCTGCTGTAGTCCGAAGATTGTTGGTTCAAATCCCTCCCCTGCTGTAACTTCCTTGATCAAAGTTCTTTGAACATTGAACTGAAGAATGCTACGCTGTATAAAAGGGCAAATTAATGAAAATTCCTATGGATAAAGATATCACCTAAACAATACAAGACAATTATAAAATGTGAGAATAAAATTAATAATTTATTGAGCAAAAATAACATAAAAATCTGACGGAGGGTATTCGGTTGTTTAATGGGTTCAAGTTCGTCAATGAGGGACCGATAAGAAATGTTACTATCATTTGCAGCTCTGCATCGTCACCACAAGGTGGCGTGCACAGTACTAAATCTGGACACGTTTTTTGTTTAGCTGCACCTACAGTACTGTGCAAAAGTCTTAGGCGCGCAGCTTCATTGTGCGTTGAGAAGTGCAGGTAGATTCTTATCTACCATCAGGGAGGTTTCTCATTGGTCCCAAATTCATTCTGCAGCCTGAGAATGACCTCAAACACCCAACCTCAGTCATACACAACTAACTTCAGCAAAAAGAAGGAATCCTGCAACAGATGGTCTGGTCCCCACAGAGCCCTGATCTCAACATGATCGAGTCAGTCTGGGAGGACATGCAGAGACAGTCAAAGTCTGCAGAAGAACTGTGGCCAGTTCCTCAAAATGTTTGGAAGAAGAACTTACCAACCTCTACCTTAAACTGCATGCAAGTTTTTGTAAGAGAACTGACGCTGTTTTAAAGGCAAAGGGTGGTCCCACCAAATATTGATCCGATTGAGGTTTTTTTGTCTACTGCACTTTTTAGGAGGTTTATTGATTAATAAGTATTCATGGCATTATTTTTGGAACCATCCTTGCTTTATAGCATTTTTCCCACAGGTGCCTAAGACTTTTGCACAGCACTGTATTTAACCCAGAGGATTCAAAATCTGGGTGTCCAGGGGCTGAAATACAGTCATATATAAACCCTAAGATGAGGTTACATGCAAACCATCTAATTCAGTGCAGCATGGAGATTTAGGGAACACAGCACTCAACTGGTAGGTACTGGTTTCGCTTCCCTAGTTCATTTATCACAGATGCGGAGAAAGTACAAATCTGAATCAGCTACACGCACACAAATTTAAACAGCTGCATAATAGAAAAGATTCTAAAATAAGGTAAAAAGATAGCATTTTGTGTATTATGTTTGCATATTCAAAAGTAGGTCCCAAACTGAGAAAACAGTGCAGACCTTCTGCTGTAAGGAATTGATATTTACAGCTCAAACTGTTTGCTGCTGCAAACAAGCCTCACATTTTCTGAAAATATCCTGACATTGAGGAAAATGAAAAGTTACTGCTACATGCACATAATTTTCTTTTTCACCTCTGCTTGATTTTTGACCACTGTCTCCCACCATCTGTCTTTACTTTTGAAGTCAAATCATATGTAAAGTTTGTGATGTGGCAGTGAGCCAAACACTGACCCCTTTGAGCTCTTTTGGTACGAAATACACACAACAGAAAGAGTGTGCATGTGTTGTGTTTAGTCCTGGTTTGAGCCAAGACAAGTGCGTGACAGATATCTTCATGCAGTTTCTCACATTCCACCTTTATCGGTAGCAATGCCAGCATTATAACAGACCTTTCATATTACAAAGGGCGCAAAGACGTAAAACACTTTTACGTCACTTTTGGTCACCAGATACCTGTGTTCAAACAGTAGAGATTTACTGACACTATTCAGGAAAAAACGAGGAGGGATCTCATTGTCGTAGAGATTAAAATAACTTACTCTTGTTAAACTGTATGCCATTTATGGTACCTGTGACCAAATGTTATTAAATATTCAAAGTTTTTCCTCTAACCATTTTTATTTACCCTCTACCATCATAAAAACACCAGTTATACACTGTTCAACAAGTACAATCAATGATAAAATATTTAATAAATATGCCTGCAAAGTGTTAATACAATTTCCTTTGAAAGAGTGGGGGGAAAAAATCACATCTCACTCAAGTTTTCTATACAGTAAACATGTGAGAAGGGGGGTGACAGATCCCTCCCTCCCACTGTGTCCCTTTTGGCCATTTTCATCCCTGCTGGAAAAAAAGGCAATGCTAGTGTGATACGTATTGAGGTGAGAAAATCTTCTAAAGCCATTAGACACGGGAAGAACATCCAGATGACAGACTGCATAGGAGTGACTTCAGTTTTGACCATATTTGTCACATCCCATGTCTTACTCTGGTAAGCTGACCAAAAACAAACAAAGCGCAGCTGGCCAATGGGGAGGTGTGAACTGCGGCTAGAAACTAACAATTCAGTACGAATCAGCAGTGATAAAGCAAATGTTTCCCCTGCTACCTGCATTCTAGAAAATACACCTGAGAAAAACACCTTTTGTGCGTTTCATTAATCTGTTATTCAGCAGTTCTAGAATCAACAGTAAAATCAGATACAGTTTAAAACCAGGTGGGAAAAACCCATCATTTAAAGTTATGTACAAGTGAAAAGAGATAAACAAAGCATTGTAATTAAAAATAAATGTTATTTGATCTCATTTCCACCTTCGATGTGTGTGCTGTGCCAGAGAAGTCCTGGATTTAGTGCAGCTTAAGAGCAGGAGAGCTATTGCCCCCGATGGCAGTTTTAAAACTTGGAACTACTGTTACAGGCTCATTTTACAGGGGGGTCTTTGATTCCATCGATGGACATGTGGCTTCTGTGCAGGTCCCCAGGGGGGCGGTGAGGCAGTGTTACTGAAAGGAGGCGTGGACCTTGCGTCCCTTCAGGGGCTGCGGGGGCCGGAAGTTGTTTACCATGTGTCTGCGGTCTTCTTCCTCCTCTCCGCTGAAAAGAAGCATTCGGAACTTTCCCATCTGAGGGTTCAGGTGAACAGAAAACACCTCAAGAGGATTCAGTCATCATGCTAATGGCCACCTCTATTCTGAATAGCATCACATATCCAGTTCAAAGTTTGGTGATGAAAACAAAAGCAGGAGAAACAAATCTTCATGGCAAGAAATACGTCTCCTGTTAAACAGTTTGTTAAAAGCAAGACTATTTTAATGGTTTTACACCACTGATAATGGATTTTCAAAACTGATGGGAAACAATTGGAGGGAGGAAAACCATGTTAAAAAATGTTGAAGGTTATCAAGCAACAGTTGTGGGTAAAGGTTTTGAAGATGTAATTCTATATGAGGCTATGAGTTACAGGAAGTGGGTAATCCTTAGTTGCACCCACATACACTATTATACAGTCCACACTTGAACTGCTGATAAAATGTAAGTTTTCCACAGACAGTAGTGGCGCTTCATAGGTCCTGCGCTGTGGATTTGGCTAGTGGAATGAAATTTGGCTCGGTCTGCATGTGCTGCCTGTGTTCATGTAGGTTCGCTCCAGACCAGGCATACTCAAATATAAATATTAGAGGTCCACTTACCAAATTGTCAACAAGGTACAGGTCCACAAAAAAGCAGGTCAAATGTGTATAAATACAGCATAGAACCACGTGTGAAACTAAGGCCTAAAAACTCCAAAGTTCCAAAAAAGCTTTGGAGCATTATTGGGTAGAGCAATACTTTCTTTTGGGACCTAAATCTTTAGAATATAGCAAAAAAGTATGATTACCAGCCAGAAACACTGATGTAAAAAACAGAAAAAAAACAAACAACAAACTTATACCTTCCTGTTGTCTTTCTCATACTTTTTGTTAAAAAAAACCTGTTGCTGCCAATCAGATTTCATTCTTGTATATCCCCCATGAAAATAACTGTGTTATCTGGAAATTGGGACTACTTCATAATCAGGGTGACTTAATAATAATAATAATAATAATAATAATAATAATAATAATAATAATAATAAAAACAACATTCTTATAAGTCTTAAGTAGTATATTAGGGGACCCAAGAACCTACACCACACAGATGTGAAATCAAAGCCACAAGGCAACACAAAGACCACTATAATATAGGAGTTTGAAAGCTTATGACCAAAAACAGAAGGTGCCAGAAGTTGGAACTGTAGAGCACAGCAGCAGTCCGACAGACACTGTGGTGACGGGAAGCACAGGCAGCCCAGCATCTCTGCAGGAGCTTCCAGTCATGCAAATCTTCAAAGGTGTTGAGGGTGAAGTGGGCAGACAGCACTCCTTGCCTGCCACTCACATTTCCATCTGCATCCGGCCCCTCCAACCCACTGGCCCAGCACTGAGGAGACCCACCTGTTTCTCCGACACAGTGATCGGCTCCTTCAGGACAATCCAGGTGACACTCTCATGCAGAGGGGGTGTGGTCAGGGAGCCAGGGTATGTCCAATAGCTCAGGTTGCTGGGCAGCAGGCACACGGGGTTGAAGTCCTTGAAATTCACAGAGTTCCCCTGATATTTTGGGGAAAAAAGGGGCACAGACCTAAACTCTCCCACAGCTACTTCCTCAAAAGGGTAAAAGTACTCTTGCGAAATGAAAATAAATAAACAAACAAACAATCAGTTTTATACACTATTTCACTTTACCTTAAACTTGACCATGTACAACGCGTCTGTGATCTTGTGCAAACCCCTGTGCTCCTCACCCATCTGCAGACAACACATGTTGCAGGATTTATTAGCCGCAAATGTCAGTTTCTTGGTGTGACACTCATTTCCTTTAAACTGAATTAATCACTGTCCCCATGTTGAACACGATAGGTTTGATATTGTAGATTTCAGACAGTTACTTCGAGATGGGGCCGAGCCTCATACAGGGACATTGTCGTGGAGTCTTTGCATGTCCCCTTCCAGCCCCATAAGAGCTGTGGTGCGAGTTGCGCAGCGCCAGTAGGAACAAAACCCAGCTCTCACCTCCAGAAATACACCAAGGACAGCGAGGCCATCTGGGGCCACCGCCGCCTCCCCAAAGGTCTTGTACTTGGCAGCATTCCAATGAACCAGATGAAGCTGCAGAAAGTGGAAACTGGAGGGTTCAGAGGTCACAGGATCATTCAGTTGGGCAAAGTAGTGCTGCATTAGTGTAGCACTTTCTTCTGGGAGGGGGGGGTCAGATGGTCCGAAACTATGGGGTCATTTAATTGATGAAGCACAAGAGCAGCACATTCTGCTGGAGGGGGGTCAGTAGGAAAGGTCGTAGGTCAGAGTCATTCAGCCTTGCAACGCAACCCAGTGCTAACACAGCATTTTCTACCAAACCATTGAGCAACATGAGGGAGGGATGGACGGTGCAAAGTAAACATAAAAATCAAACACCCACCTTCCGGTGCCCCTACCTACCTCAGACACAAAGGTCTTGCCACCGATGGTGTGCTCAGAGCCATGGCTACTCTTCCCGCCCCAATGGAAGTGGAACTGCTTGAGCCGGTATGGCACCTCCAGGGGGCCGTTCTGGATCACTGCCAGGATGAAGAGACCAGCTGTCAACATCTCCTGTCCCCCTGAGACCCACAGTCACCACTCTGCAGTTCCTCATCTCAGAGGGTGTCCCATGTGTCTGTTGGGGGGGGTATGGAAAGGTCTTTAGCTACAGCCAGCTGAGGATGGATTGGCAGCAGGTTCTCTCTGTGTGTGTTTCTTGCAAGAACACTGTAGCTGCACAAACATCTACAGCATACAGTACAGGCACATTGTTTCATGTTTTATATGCTGAATGTCAAAGTAATGTCATTTATTTATCTAATGCTTTTCTCCAAAGTGACTTACAGTGATAAGCTGCTTACACTGATTTACCCATTTATACAGCTGGGTAATTTTTACTGTTAAGGGTATTTATCCTGCTCAAGAATAGTACACCAGAGAGAGGGGATGCAAATGTTGGTCTTTCACCTGAAACTCTAACCACTATGCCACCTGCCGCCAAGAACTGCTGAACAGTGAAGCATCTGCTTCAACACCAGCTCTGCAAAGGAAGGGGTGAAGGTCTTCCATAAACACCTTGAATATCAACATCCTGCCCAGAGGCTCCAGGGCCACACCAGAGCTGTGTGACCACACCAATCCTACCTGTGTACAAACAATCACCTTTTGTTGTGGAAAATCCAGAGAAAAGTTGTGCACATGATAACATGGTTCATGAAATACAGGTTTACTGTAAATCAACTAAATTAAAAAATAAAGCCAGGACCCTGATATGATCATCTATGACATAAATCTACAGTGTCTTACAAAATTATTCAAGCCCCTTGCAAAAGTTAACATTGTCTGGATCACAAATCATGCTTACATATATTTTTTCAAATTTTTTGCACTTTTCAGAGGCATAATAAGTTATTTTAAAGAACATGAAAAACTGAAATATGCAGCTTGCGTAAATATTAACATTCAGCAGAGCCATCTTTTGGCTGCAGCTTTAAGTGTTTCGGAATAAATTTGTACAGGATTTGCACAGGAATTAATTTTCCCCCATTCACCTCTGTGAATCTGCAGCAGGTTGCTCATGTTGGTTGGGTGACACTTATCTACCACATATATCAGATAAAGGCAACTTATTTTTGGACATTTTTAGGAGATATCCTTAGCCTTCAGGCTCTTAGAGGAGTCTATGGCTTCGAAAAGTTTATGGACCTCGGTTGTTTTCACCTTGTTTCCACATGAACATAAACATTACAGTCCATGTGGCTGGTTGGGAGCACTGTATTTTAGAGAAGATAATACTTTGGGGGCTAGAAAAAGCAGTGAGCCATTTTATAATGACCACATGGAGTTAGGGATAAACAGGTTTAGATCCTTGCTGAGCTCAGCTCCATGCAGCCTGTTAATTAAACCGGGTCTGTTTTGGACCTCTTCCCACAAACACATGTGTTTCATACAGCGCAGCAGGATGGATCCCATGCCTTTTCCATGACCCCTTGGTGCCAGGGATGCAAATGCTTTGGCAGGGTGAGGTTTTGAGGTTTCCTATGAGTGCCTTTAAATACTCAAACTTGCAAATTACTCTAACCAGTCTGTGTCCAGAAAACCGGCCCAATAGGTCCCCCAGTCTTATTTTGTATACTGCACAGAAAAAAGACAAAAAATTAGTTTATGGTGTGTAAATATTATAACCATTTGAACAATTAACCCTTCCTTAACAAGACAACAGGCGGCCGAAGAGCACAGTGCCTCTGCGGCTGTTGTGGAAAGAACTGGGAAAAGAGGATGGGGAAACACACAGTAAGACAGAACAAAATACCTAAGTTTTAGACTATTTTTTGCCCAAATAATTTTAAAAATGTAGGAACTTATGTGCTTTCCACATGTGTGTGACTTTAATCTCTTTTCCTCAGTTCTACCTAGTGGTGTAGACTCACCGGTGCGGCTGTCCTCATCGTCAAAGTCGACCACCACGGAATGTCCGTTGTTGGAGATGCTGAGGGAAGTACAGTGATCATAGACAAGAGTGATGGGGGACAGACTGGCATCATACACCGCCTCCGTGGGGACGATGTCGATGGGAGACTGGCGGTTGCCTTCAGCGATGGGATAGTCCTTGTGCCACTCAGAGGGGCCTTGGATGGAAAGAGAATAAGGGCAGCAAATAGAATTATGGTTAAGTTTTCAGACTTCCAAACCACTGGGTTGATGATGATTAAGCACAGCACCCTGAATGACGCCAGTTCAACACCCGTAAGGGTCCCTGCAGCTGTACTCTATAGTAACGTGTATGAATCAATGTCAACATTTAAAAATGGATTAAGTTATTGCCGTGTTGGGGTTGCTAGCAGCACAGTTATCCTCATCCTCCTCCTACCATCACTTACCATGGCTTCAAGGTTCACTTTATAATACCAAAGAGCAAATTCAGTAAAATGTCATTTTCTTATATTCCAAAATGTCTTAAAAGTAAACTACCCTTTACTGTCACTTCGCAAAATTTAATTTTGTGGACTGCAAAACTTACATTTCCAAGGTTTAACTGCCTATAGTCTGGCTAGGCTAGATGACTCAGGTAGTTGACGTCCTTTAACCTGGTTGTGTAACGTGCTGGTTACAACACGATGACACCGCTGGCTTTGAAGGGATCGGATTGTTACACTCGTTTAAGGAGTTATTTGAAAACAAGGAAACGACACAAAACCGCAGCAACAGCTAGACAGTTAAACACATACGGAGATTCAGTGAAATCTTTTTATCTCCCTACCAATAAACCGGAACGTTAAAGTTGAATGACAGTAAACTCACATCCCCCCTGGAAGGTGGAATAGGTTCGGCGGCCGCTGGAAGGTGCGGTGAAAGACGCGGTGACTTTTGTTGTGATCCGTCTCTTTGAGGGAATTGGGTTAATCCCGCATTAACGGTCATCTTAACCCCAGAAAATCCGCACCGAGAGCCCGCTAGCGCTTCTAGTGTTTTACCGCATCGGTGTCGATTCACATCCCGAGGAAAAGTGGAAGTTTGGACAAACACGATTCTCAGCGAAAAGAAGCCTACGGCTATTAATAAAATATATTTGTGGAGATGTGATATGAATAGATTGAGGTGTGACAACGGTCTGAAAGGAGACCTGAGGTGAGCGATGAGGTGTGTGTCGCGTGCGCCTGGCTCCACAGGTGCAACGGAATCCAGATGCGCAGGTATGCGAGCCTGTGGGGGGCCGTGTGTGCGGGTATCTAGGTGCGGAGTTCGGGTTTATGCCCACGGTGAAGTGCCGGTTTCCCGGTGTTCCGCCCCCGCCACACTCACCGTCCTCCTCTCCGTACCCCCAATGATGGCCGGTCATGGTGAGATCCCCGTCCGGTCGCCGTCACACAGGTCCAAACAGGGCAGGAGTCCGACCCCGGGTGCCTCTACAGCCCAAGGATGAGTGAGTGAGTGAGTGAATAAATGAATGAATGAGGTGTCACAGCTGAGCTTTAAAAAGTGCAGCAGAGGGGGAGGCTCACAAGAAGGGATGGAGTCATGATGATGGATGATGATCCACCTTCATCTGTAACTCCACCCACAGATCACTTATTATTCAGTAGTAAAACGTATCTTGTGATGTTTTCCATTTTAAAACCAATGCATAGGTACCAGTGTCTTATAAACGAGAAATTTACATTTAGCTTTAAAGTTATCTCTGGGAGAAACTGCCAGCATGAAATTAAATCCAAGCAAAGCCAACATAAACACATACAATAACATGGTATTTGTACTTCCAATACAGAAAATATTCTTCTCTAAACTGGGGGTCAAGGAAATATATGTTTTACCTTTTACGCATTTATTAGACAACTCAGTAAAACAGGAACACTAAACTAAATGTGTTTATCCTGCTGAAGAGCTTAAAGTTCATTGTGAGAACATTTAAAAAGGAGTATCAAGAATTAGAGTCCTCTCATGCTGAGACCTTAGATATAATGTGTTGTTCATGACAAAATCTGCCACAGATCATATAAAATCAGGCATTTCTTTTTTTTTTTGCTGTAGTTAAGTGTACACAGTCCAGTGTTACTGGAAAGAAATTCGATTATAAGACACCGGCACAGGATTAATGAAGCACAGTGTACAAATACAATTGTGACCATAAACCAACAAGGTTGCAGCTACTTCTAAACCGGATAACTGCGAGTCCTTATTCTTGGCAGCTGGTTGAGATGATGCCATGTGGACTGGTTACTTAGCAGAGGAACAGCCGAGCAAACAGGCCATTATAGCCAAAACCTAACATTGCAGAAAGTTTCTCAAGCTGACAAATGTGCCATACTTCTGTGGAATAACAACACCAAGTATTCATTTTTTCTAATAGTCTTAATAAACATTTAGAATGAAAAGGTGAAGCATAATTTTTCTCTCTCTGTTTTCTCTCTTTTTTCAAGTAACAGCTGAAATGAGCTGTTGAAGTTGACAGAAGTTGGTAAAAATTTTGTTTGCTGCACAAGGCAGTTGCCTCATGTCACATTGCTGGCTAAGTTTCACTTCTTTAAAGTTGTATACATGTGATTGTGAGGTCTCACTTTTCACCTGTCTGGAGAAAGGAGATCTTCATGCCACTCCTCAAACCTCAAACAGGGTCCCATGCAACGAAAAGTCACTATATATATTTTCTGCTGGTTCTCTTCTGCAAAGCAACTTACAGTGTAAAACTACTTACAACGATTTACCCATTTACACAACAGGATCATGTTTTCCAGGTTTTTTAATGTACTACACCCAAGGACACTACAGCAGGAGGGGTAATTTGAATATTGGTGCTTTGAGTGCAGGACAGCAGGTCTAACCACTATGCTACCTGCTGCCACTATACAAAAATATACATAAAATCACCTGAAAGAGAGAGGCCTTTAAGCTGCATTAGTAAAGCTCAGTTATTGGGGTTAGTTGTACCAAGACTGATATAACTGCTTAAAGCCTCACCTACAGCATCTACTGACTTTGTATCAATTATTCATACATGGATCTAGAAGGTGTCACCAGAGCATCAGGTGTGGGAATCCAAACTGGAAAAGTCACCATATATAGCCTGACACAATTACTGCAGTAAATGTACATGCAAGGAACTTGTGAAAGGCTGTAAGTGTGCAAACAACAATGTAGTACAGTTATCTCCCTACTTAAGTCAGAGATGTAATTACCATTATAGTATCAACTTTGAAAATTCGCCCACACTTGGCTCTTGTTACTCATAAGCACAAAGAATCAGCCTCATATTTGGTATAAAGTTAGTAAACGGTGTTAAATAATTTCCCTCATATACGTAGAACTTGTATTTCAAGGGACACCTGCATTTAAATTGAATAAATAAGACAATAAAAAAGAAAAATAAAAGAAATACGAATTTAAATGACAATACTAATGCAATAAAGGAACTGACTGACTACCCCTTGGACAATAAGAAATCAGTAGTATCCTGGCTGTGAGAGGAACAATTATTGAGAGAAATGATCTGTGATAGTGCTCCTTGTGCCTAAGGGTGCTTGTCTGTTAAATACGTCTTTTATACACACACACACACACACACACACACACACACACACACACACACACACACACACACAAACAAACAATGCATATGTGTGTGTGTATATTCAGGCTTAGCTCCACTGTGTGTATATAAATATTATTTTCAGCTCCGGTATGATAATGTGTTGATGGGTGGATTCTCTTCCAGAAGTTGGGTGTGAAGTTTTGATCAACTGGCGTGTACGGAATGGTCCCGTCTGTCCTGCAGCTGTTCACACTCCCGACCAACAGGGGCCGCTCATCAACTTCACGTTCAACTAACCTGTCGGCGAATCCGTCGAAGAAGATCAAAGACCGAAGACAAGTCCATAGAAAAAAATTGGTGTTCCACTGTTGGGCAATCCGTTTGTTGTTGTTTTTTTCTTAAAAGGCCCATTTTGAGCAGAAATCAGTAATCCGGAGCACAGGAAGCTCGCTAGGTTCGTCTGGTGTCGGACGTGAAAAACGCGCGGCGGATCTGTGAAGGAAGCAGGAGTTGTGCTGCAGATGACAGCAATGGCCCACAACGCCACGGAGAAATCGAATAAAGAGCAGAGATACGACAGACAACTCAGGTCAGGGATCTCACAACTGTCAGGTTTTGTGGGACCAGAAATATTGAAAGCATCGCTCAATGTAGTTATGTGCAGATATTCGGTCTTATGAATCAGGGGCAGATAGGTGAGATATTGCCAGATAAGGTACAAGCAGCACAATAACAGACAGCTGAAGTACTGATAGATCAGAAACAGACACCTGAGGGAGTGACTTGAGGTAGACAGCTGTGGTCCTGGGCAAACAACAAGAGACAGAGTGGGGGTCAGTGCTAACTGCCTCACAATGTTCATAGCTGTTACTCAGCAGGGGGTCTGTAGAGGTGGAGAAGACCGGTTTGAACAGCAGGAGGTGATGCAAATTGTGTTCAGAATGCATGAAGCAAAACAATTTCAACTTTCCAGGGTGGCTGTGTTTTTGGCATTGTGTGGGAACCTCAGAGTCCAGGAAAACTTAATGTATTGAAAACAATGACCTGCCCATTTTATGGCTCATATCTGCAGAGTCATTTGCCTTGCATGCCGATCTCGTGTCTTGGTCACATTCTCACAGATCTTTTCTGAAGTTTTTATATACATATGTGCTGTTCTGTCCTGTTCTTTCAGGCTATGGGGAGATCATGGACAAGAAGCCCTGGAAAATGCACATGTGTGCTTGATCAACGCCACAGCCACAGGGACCGAAATACTCAAGAATCTAGTGCTGCCAGGTGAGGTTTTGCAGGTGGACTGTTTGGGAAGTTACTCCTCACAAATAGTTTCAGGTCATACAGCTTTAAAAAAGTTATAGTAGAGTCTAGCACCTTGTGTGGGATTTCATAAGTAAGTAAATCTTCCAAGGAAATTAAATGTTATTTCTCACTGCTTTAAAACAGGTGTCTAATTGAATTTAGATTTTTTTTTTTTGTTGATTCTTTACACTGATGTTTCCTTTTCAGGTATTGGGGCCTTTACAATTGTAGACGGACACAAAGTCGCTGGCGAAGACGTGGGAAATAAGTGAGCTGATATAACTAACCATGTTGCGATACTGATAAAAAATTTTTAAAAGCTGTGTCCATCCTGTGCACTGTTGTAACATACATATTTCATTTTGCAGCTTTTTCCTGAGCTACAGCAGCATTGGAAAGGTAAGTGTGAATTATTAATGTGCTGTTTCATTACTCCCAACATGGTGCAGATTATGAGATTACTTCTGTGGTCTATGTCAGAACCGAGCTCAAGCTGCTGCAGAGCTGTTGCAAGAGCTCAACAATGACGTCTCGGGGAACTTTGTGGAAGAGGTTGGTGATACTTAGTGCAAGTTCTCTGTGTGCTTCCCTGCTCTCTCTAGTTGCTCACAGTAGGTACTGACTCACTTTATTATATATTGAGTTATTCTGTTGTAGATATTTTTTTAAACAAATCTGTTCTATTTTCTGTTTTTAGAGAAAGGGTTCTTCTCAGTGCTGAATTTAGACTTGGTTGTCTGTGTGGCCATACAACTTGGAGTCATAAGTCTGTTCGTAGTAAAAGATTTATCCCCCAATTTTAGAGTCCAGACAAGCTCTTGGACAATGACCCAGAGTTCTTCCACCGGTTCAGCTTGGTGATCGGTGTCCAACTAATTGAGAGGTAAGAAAGGGGACTCTAGAAAAGAGTACATGGCTGTATACTTCCAATGATTTTATGAAAGGTGGAAAAGAAAGCGTAGGTCTACAGTTTTTCTTGTGTTGGTAAGTGTAATATAAAATTGTGTGATTATCAAAACCAGAATTGCAGCTGGACATTTTAGACGTTTCCTAGAAGCGAACTGCTGTCGTGTCATTAAAAATTAAGTTGAAACTGAAATGTGTCTTTATTTATTCCTGTATAACAAAATTTGTCACATAAACATTGTCTTGTTTTTCATTGTTCAGCACATGTCTGAGGCTGGCAAGTGTATTGTGGAATGCTGGAGTTCCCTTCTTGGTGTGTAAGACATATGGTCTGGTTGGGTACATGAGACTGGCTGTGAAAGAACACACAGGTATGAAGGAATGGTGATGGAGACAGACTTTAATAACCCTGCATGTTTACTACATTGACAGAGGCGGTTGCTGTCAGGGCTTGTAGTGTGCAGGACAAGGAGAAACTGCAGATGGTCCCATGGTTGACGGACTGATTGTTCAATCGTTTTATTATAAAGCAGCCTATGATTACTGCTTTTATTTAGTCAGCCATATGATAAATAATAAATCACAGGCTGCTACGTTGTATATGTTAAAATAGGTGACAATGTGAAATAAAGCATATACTAAACAGTATATTTGCTCAGTCATAAACAGAAGCAGCAACATTTGAGTCTTTTTAACACCAAACAGTTACATTCTCCTTATAGTTCTGTTATTTTGTTCCAATTTGCTACATATAGTGATTGAATCCCATCCAGACAATGCTCTCGAAGACCTGAGGCTGGACCAGCCATTTGCAGAGCTGAAGAATCACATTCAGTCATATGACTTGGATAACATGGAGAAAAAGGTTAATTTGAGACTGAAAATTTATCATCAGTTTTCATCTCCACCAGGAGTTGTCGCAATAAGATATGTGTTTTCCTTTTCTCATGCACAGGATCATAGCCATACCCCATGGGTCATCGTGGTTGCCAAATACCTAGAAAAATGGTATAGTGAGGTAATTCTCCCATTTACAGTACACTTATAGAAAACTATAGGTTTAAATAAGCAATAATGGTAAAAGAAATTTAAACTTAATGAAGTTCCCTTATTTCGTAAGATTTGCAGCAAATAATGACCAAACAAATTATTTTATACAAGAAAAAATATGAATGTATATACATAGTTTTTTCTTGCCTCTCCCAGCACAATCATCAGTTACCAAAGAATTACAAGGAGAAAGAAGCATTCCGACAGCTTATTCGAGAAGGTAGGGCTGTTAAATTAGACCTGAAATTTAATTTGTTTTCAGACCCTTGATTATTTTTATCTTCTGTTTTGAAACACATGGCATTTTGTTAAAATGGGGTTAATTATGGCTTAAAGTGTATTTTTTGAGAAGTATTACCTGTGTCAATTCAGGGATCCTAAAGAATGAAAATGGAGTTTCTGAGGATGAAGAGAACTTTGAGGAGGCAATCAAGAACGTCAACACTGCCTTTAACCCCACAAAGGTTACTTTTTTTAAATTTGAGAAGTAATGTGTACCTTTTGATCACAAAAGTACAAGTTTGGAAGTTTGTGTTTTTAATAGCTAATTATTCTCTGATTAGTGTTAGGATGCTACAGTGGATGAATTATCTCATTCATTATTAATAAACAACAAATTTTATACTCCTAATACCTTGATGTGGTATGATATGGTTTTAATGTGGAGCAACGTAATGGTACAGAAGGTATTGGGTCCAAATCCAGTTCAGTCTGTGTGGTGTTTGCTTGGGTTTCTTCCATCTCCTATAGTTTCCAAAGACTTGTATTTCTTGTGCACCCTGCCTCCTGCCGTATGATTCCAGCATAGATTTCAGACCACGGAAAAATTTCTCCTGGACAAGTGGCCTCTAATAATGGATGTATGGGCTTAGGGTGTGGCTGTAGAGGTTTCATCCAGTTTTTCACTGGTCCAGCTGAGAATTTTTAGTGTTGATCTTCTTTCTGCTTCTCATAATATGTACTTTATTCTTTTTTCTGGCACAGATTCCAAACACAGTACAGGAAATCCTCTGTTCGGAGGACTGCAAGAACATTACAGCTCAGGTCAGGTTACTTTTTGTGTATATCTTGATGGATCACTTGCTCTTCAGGACCTGCAACCTGGTGCCTACAAAATGTAAAATGTTAGGTCGAAGTCATCATCTAATAACCAAATAAATGCATGCTTATTTGTATTATTCTCCACCGTGCTGCCCGCAGACACCAGCCTACTGGGTCATGGCACAGGCCGTGAAGGAGTTTGTGGAGAACGAGGGTGGAGGGAATCTACCTGTGCGGGGAACCATTCCAGACATGATTGCTGACTCAGAGAAGTTCATCAGACTCCAGAATGTGTATGAGACCGTTTGTTTGCTTTTTTTTAAATTTTTTGGCCGAGGCTGAGAATCGCTGAAAAAGAGTCAACATTTTAGGGAGTAAACAAGATAACTGTTCTTATATTTTAAAATGTGTGCTAGCAAAGCTATAAAAACTGCATAATATTTTACTCATCCTATTTCAAAGAATTTTCATACTTTTTTATTTTAAGACTTCCTCTTAGAGATACTGTTTACTCAACAGTTGATTCTGATATGTTTACCTTTCAGTTACAGAGAAAAAGCAATGCAAGATGCCCTGTTGGTGTCCAAGCATGTAGAATCTCTTCTACAGTCTGCTGGAAAGGTATGTGTCTGTACAAGCTCAAGAAGAAATGTCTGCAGTGTAACAGTTAAGATGTCTTGTAGCTTTTTCATGTGAAATTAATCAATATTCACATAGGTCTTAAAAATGGCCTTCATTCTCAAAAATTAGCTAGCTGAAATTAATAGCTGAAAACTTTTGAGTTGTATAAAGGTACAGTTTGTAGAAATGTTTTTTTTCCCAGTTGACATTATTTATTTGCCTACATCCTTAGTCTCCAGCAAGCATCTCTGAGCAAGAAATCAGATTGTTCTGTGAGTATATTCACAGTCACACATTCAAAAATAACATAAAACTCACAGTTTAAAAATGCAAAATTTGCTGAATTTATCCATAATCCTAAATGGTTCTGCCAGAACATTACCTTCCACATGGGTCTGATGATCTTTCTGAAAATCCCAATAAAACTAGTGCCAGATATAATTTTAATCATGCTTATTTCTGGTGTTTGACTCAAAGGTAAGAATGCTGCTTTCCTGAGAGTGGTGCGCTGCAGGTCGCTGACCAACGAGTATAGTGTAGAGTCAGTAAATAAGGACGAGATCAGTAAGTGACAAACTACTAGAGTGGGCGGCTTTAGTTGGGCAGTATCAGGTTCAAAGATGGTAAACAAACTGATGGTGTTTTGTTTCCGTAGCTTCCTGCATGGACAGTCCTGACAGTGAGATGGTTCTTTACCTCATGCTGAGGTCTGTTGACCGCTTCTTCCAACAGCACTCCCGCTACCCAGGTAACACCTATGTGTACTATTGTTACAGGTTCATCTGGCTTGATGAAACACTGAAAATAGTGAGTAGTTTCATTCGAATACATAATGATAGTGGCTTCTATGAAAATGAGCAGATAGGTACCTTAGTGACTGGGTCACTAAGTGAACCTTTTCATGCTAAGGAGGCCTAAAATGGATGTTTGTCTGGATATTCTTTATAATTCTTAAGGTTCTCTGCAGATATGTCTGACCAAAGTAAAATTAAAAGGAAAACATTTTTCCTTTCTAGGTGTCTATAATTACCAAGTTGAAGAAGACATTGGCAAACTGAAGCTGTGTGTTAACAGCCTTCTTCAAGAATACGGCTTGAATGTAAATGTGAAAGATGAATACATCCATGAATTGTAAGTGCTTTCAGTAAACATGCATTTTCGTGGTAATTGTTGACAACAGAAGCTAAATCAGTTTTGCAACCGAAATATTTGTACCGTCTTGCAGCTGTCGCTATGGTGCCAGCGAACCACACACTGTCGCATCCTTTTTGGGAGGTGAGTTACAGAACATGGGGTATTTACTAGTTAAGTACTAATTTATAGTGTTAAAAAACTAACCAGTTTGGTCCCCAGTGTCACAATAATTAAACTCCTTTTTTTCTTAGGATCTGCTGCTCAAGAGGCCATCAAAATCATCACTCATCAGTTTGTACCTTTCAACAACACCTTTATTTACAACGCCATGTCCCAGACCTCCACCACCTTCCAGCTGTGAAATACAGCTGTCCTTCCCTGCTGTCCTGCTCACCCTTCTTAAATGTATTAAAAGTTTAATGTTGACCTTCCATTTTGTGTCACATTTTATAAAAATGATTATTTATGTATCAGTAACCTCTAGGTCGTAGTTTTGTGTTTATTACCAAGATTAGTCATATTTTCAAATTTATTCTCAGGTTAGTATCATTTTGATTAGCGCTACTTATAAGTATTAAATTATAATATTTTATTTATTACTTAATGCCAGTTTCATATTCATAGTCATATTTTAATGTTATATCATCAGGACTTGTCTCGTTTTGATGTTTATTATATGTTAGTGCCATTCGTTATATTTCGGTGCTTGTTAGTTCCATATTGGTCATATTTTGTTGTTTATTGCTTATCGGAATCATATTTGTGTTGCATTGATTTTTTTTTTGTAGTATCATTTTCGTTATATTTTAGTCGTATGTGTTTATCTCCGCTGTAGCAGCGCGTTTGCGCGAGCCGAGGGCGCGAAAAGGAGATGCGCGAGGAGGGGCTCGAGCGTGAAGACTGAAGCAGAGTTAACAGAAAACGAAATTTTCTGAAAATCGCTACCGTTTATGTTTTTGTACATAAACATTAAAGATTATATGCGAAACTGCTTCATAATCGACCATAAGCACTTGTGTGTACGGCTATATAGATTTAGAAAATTAGGAAGTCTCGGTATCTCAATAGCTCTCCTTAATCAAAGCTAGTTTTAGTGAAATTAATTGAATTTAGGCATAAATTTTTATTATAAAGTCGAAGTATCTACAATACTAATTCACTAAAAGCGACTAGTTTGTAGATTTAAAAACGACACTGTCGGGATACGCCTAGCAAACATGTAAAGCTGCGTTCGTATTTTTGGCCATTTTTACCAACAAGGGATACACATGTAAATACAAGGAGTTTTGAATGAGTAAATACAACTTCCAAGTGCTGCGAAAAGCAGAATGGACTCTTCGGCGACGAAGAAGGAAATCTGTGGTAAGTTTACATTGGTTTTGTCATTGATTTAAGACGAATAATGTGAACGTCAATGGTGGTCATAGGAAAAAACATGGCGTAACAGGCCAACAAAAATTTAAACGCCCGACTTTAAATGGCTTTTTTTGGTAAATATTGTGACTCAGTATGACAATACAGGTTTAAACTGTGCTTCGAAGTCTGTCGCTACATTCTGAACTTGACAAATTCATGTAGAAAGTTGATGAAGTTAACAAGATTTTAATCACCCAAGATATGAGCAGAAATAGTTTTTTTGCTCTGAAAAGAGGTCCTGACACCTTTTGTTCCACCGTTCGCCACTGTTGAGCTTAAAAGCAATTTAATAATCAGTAATTGGTAAAAAGTGCATATTTTCTGAGCATTTTGGGTTTCGTGTTATGCTCCAGCGGTTTCGCTTCCTTTACTGACCATGTCACGTGTGTTCCCGAATGTCTTCATCCATTTGACTGAATACTCCTTTTATTATTTGGATACTAATATAAAAATGGACAGTTATTTCAGAACAGCACACAAGTATTGATGCCATCTGACATCCAGCTATGCAACTCAAGGCAAAAGTTACGGATTACTATAGATATTTAAACTATTTATTGTGCCACTGCCCTTGTAAAGGCCTCATTGGGGAGATTAACTTGGAAATTCTAGTGCTTGTATGCTGTTCTTGCTTGAAAGAGACGGAAATCTGAGCATTTTGTACCAGAGTAACGCTATTACCTTACATAGCACTAGGCAGTTTCTCAGCAGATACCTTTATAAAAGGTCACTTCTGTAGTTTATCCCCCTCTAAACCTGTATTATGCGCTGAAGTTCAGGTTAAATTCATTGTGCAAGCGAACAAGAGTAGCGCCCCCTGTTGACCTTGTGACGTTGTGTTTTGGTCACAAGTCCAACTCCTGAACTTCACTAGTCTTATTTTAAGTCTGTTAGAAATATATAACCGCCGCCTCGTAACCATCCTGTGGCTCAGTGGTGTATTATGACAAATATACAGAATTATTGGGTAATCGAGTATATCTCCCAGTTGTGTAGATTCATGTGTTCACTTGGTTCATATGTCACTGTATTTTGTGTGTAAACATTATTCTGAGGGCACTGCAAACCTTTATGTGACCCAAACCACTAATAGAAATGATAATGGATGTGTGATTCTTTTTTTTTTATTACAGCTGCAAAGACAGACCTGAATTTGTTGCTGGAGTGTCTTAAATGCCAGATGAACTGTCCAGATTCACAGAAACAGACTTTGCTCACTATCTATTCTATCTGCCAACAGAAAGGTCAGCTTTGAAATAATACTTGTTGTTTTGATTTATTCTTACCAGATTTGCCAGCCAGTACCACATGTCAGCTCTGGTTGAACTATTTATATGACAAATTGAAGGTTATTTCCAATTCTGATAAAATAACTTTAACAAAATATAGTGTAATTTAATCTGAACATGGCACCTTAAATTACACATTCAGGGTTTTTCTAAAATTGTTCTGTTTAAAAAAAGTCTCTTGTGCTACAAGTGCATTTTTGACTTTTTTTGCAGTGGGAGGCTGCTTTGAGTGCTGTTTCTAAGCTTGCCTTTATCCAATTATTTTGCTGAATTTTTGTTCTGCAAAACGTATGACAGATAAAAAAAAGTTTTGAATATATTTATTATGATTACAAAACACATTAGATTTTTCCAAAATGCTTAACAGGCTTATTTTTCCCAAATGTGTCATGCCAATATGAATATTATTTGGGTACTTTGTGGCATTAACAGAATTGTTTTACAAAGTGTCTAAAATAAAATCATGTATCCTGTAAACTTACAGACAGTCTCAACATTGATTTACTTCTGTGACTGTGAGACACTGCGTCTGGGTTAAATCCCTCTTGATTCAAGTATCATTGGTTCTTGACAGAGATAATGAGGTGCCGTTAAATCTAGGTTAATTGTGGCCGTCTTTAGTGGTTTGCATGTCCTTTCCATCGGGAACTTCCCTGTGTGTTTCCTTTTCTCCAGATGTGATCTTTGACTATTTCCTGGAGATGGGTGGAGTTCAATTTGTTTATAACCTTTCCCAGTCCAGCAAGCACTCTGATGTGAAGGAGGCCGCCTTATTCATACTGGGAGCTCTGGCAGAGAATTACGGTGCGTCTGATTACCATATTGTAGCATCTTGATAAAAAAAACTCATCACTCTTCATGCTGTGCAAACAAAGACGCTTGAAAAATTTTCTACAGCAACACCCAGTACTGTATTATGTTGTGGTTCCAAATAAATACAACAGATGGCGCCCTTTGCTGTGTTTGGAAGGAAAAAAGTTTAAGCGTTTTTATACAGTAAATGAGATCTTTCTAAAGTCAAAGTATCTAAAATACTAATTCACTAAAAGCGACATTGAAATTGAATACTTTTATTGTTGTGTAAACTTTTGGGAACTTTTAAGAAATATGAAATGAAACTAAGGCTGGCTACACTGCTAGTCTGATCAGTAATTTCCCATTTCTGAAATAAAGCACGAGTGGAAACCCCCTAAGTCTGAGATTTCATATCTTCAGAACTAAAGCATGTTTTTTTAGTGAAAGCAATAATACTTTGTTTTATTGTGCAGTCTTTTGCCAGCAAGCTTTGTGTAGAGCAGACATTTTCACGAACTTGGCCCATTTGCTTGATCAGGACCTCCCGCTGAGTTTGAAAACGATGGCTGTATACATGGTATCCACACTGGTTACCAGGAACAGTAAGGATATTTTTACATGGCTAACAGATGATTTGTTGTTTGTTTAATGTGGTTCACCTTTGTATTTCCTTTATTTTTATATTTCCTCTATTTTTCCTGTAATTTGCATTTTCTGTTGGCAGGTACTAGTACAGTGTGCATCTGTGAAAACGCTAATATTGGACAAACTAACTGTGGTTTGACAATTTTTTTTTTACATATTTCACTTTGTCTGCTGTGAAATGCATTTTGCTTTACTCTGAGTTGTATGTCACATTGGAAAAAGTGTCTAAATGTATTTTTTTTTACTGCTGTCTTAGCTGTTGAAGCAGGAGTACATTTTCTTTGCTGCTCTTGGCAGTGTGCCTGTAGTACAGGGCCTTGGGCAGTGCTACACATTCAGCCTTGACCTCCTTCTGTGAATGTCATATCAAACACTCTAGTGTGTTACCAGTGTACCCAGTTTTGGATATCACCAAGGGGGATTGCATCAAATGTGGCTTTTCCTAGCTCTAGCTCTCTTGTTCTCCTCTGTTCATCTAGGATTCACCAATAAATACTGTCTGTTCTACTTCTCAGGACTGGGCCAAACCCTTGTAAGGCACTCAGGCTGCATCAGTGTCCTCCTAAGGCTGTTTAGGTAATAGGTGTGTCTTGCTTGAAGCTGTTTTCTCATCCTACATCTTCTGCCTTTGGCAGTGCACTGTTCCAGAAACTCATCAGTAATGACTTGGCTGTTGTTTTTTCTCTTTCAAGCACAAGTTTTCCCAACACCACTAACTGTTTGAAACCAGAGACTGCTTCTCAGCTCTATCAGCTATGGGCGTCAGTGTCGAGTGCCCTTTGTGGCTGTGTCAATAACCCACAGAATGGTATAGTGGACTTTAGCATATCATTATTTTAATGTAGTTACATTGTTGTATATTGTAGTATATGTGCATTTTGAATTTGCACCTCTAGTACCACAGTCTTGGAAGTTTCATAATACGTTTATAAGTATTTGAGTTGTATGTAAAACAACAGATTACATACTCTCCAAATGATTACCATAATAAAGAAACCCACCCTATAGTTCTCAAACACTGCAGTTGTGTCCCCTAGTCAATATTCTTGTGTCATGCTGTGTGCTAAACTTGTAACACAAGAGTACACTGTACACCCATAGTTGCAAGGACTGCTTTGTGGTTTGCTTAATGTAATTTTAAAATAAGCCAGAGTTTGTATATCCATGACACTGAGGCTGCTGGTTGCCTGTTTATACAACTGTCTGAAATGCATTCCTACTGACAGTGTGTCCAAGAGGCTTCAGCTGCTCCATTTTTGGTTGCAGAGCTGAGGGGGGTATGTGATAAAGTGGGGCAGCTTCATGCTGAAAATTTGTGAATGCGTTTAAAGTGAGAATTCTCTGTGTGTGTGTGTGTAAGATTTTAAATTTGGCTTGACAGGTCACATGGGATTGGATACATAGGCCTACAAATTCAGTCTGCGTCCTTCTGTCCGCTTCAGGATCTTGTACTGCGGATTAAACTGACTGATATTCCTTAATGCTTCACATATTTTTTATTTCTCATTGTGGTTAACCACATATCACAGAATTTGCACTGAACACGACTTTGAATTGCTAAACTGGCAGTTAGTTTCAATCTTTGAAGTTAAACTCATTCTGTGATTTGCTTGTATCATATGTATAACACTGCTTCTCTTATTCCCTGTTACCTGGTAGAAGAGAACCAGCAAATGTGTATGTCCATCTTTCCTGTGATGAAACTGTGGCTACAGAACTTTGGACAGGCAAGAAAAGACATAATACAACCTCTCTGTTCCTTCATAACAATGACCGTTGCCAGTCAATGTGAGTAGGTGACATGCATAAAGATTTTTTTAACATTGCTAAGCTGAATGTTTCACTTGAAACTTTATATGATAATTTTTTTTTCAAAGATAAAAGCCTGCGCTTATGTGCAAACTTGAATTGACAACTTTGAGATCCATACCACGAGCCTGTTGGATACCTGTTACCCAGATCCTCACTGGCAGTGAAAGAAAAAGAACATTTGCACTTTCAGTTTTTGTCAGACTGGTTGGACATTGCTGCATTTGAAAATTCCTATGACTAAGAAGGGTGGTGTATCATTTTTTGATCATAAACTTTAGGCAACAGGTTTAAACCGATGACATACACTTTATGGGTGTTCTTCATTCTATGCCTGAATTGTACTACCTAACAGTACACCCACCATGAGCACTAGAATGCCAGATGACATCAAGTCAGAGGTGTCTTGATGAAAAGATTGCATGTGACTGTATGTGACAGGCACCGTCTTTTCACTCACAATGCACTGGAAAGAAAGAAGGTGTCTGTTGTGTTTGCTGTGCACCCACACCTATAATCAGTCACGCATTGGGTGCAGCCAACTAAATGCTGTCCTGTTGGTTGACGCAGACTACAAACTCTTACCTGAATTTTTATGGTCTACAGCAGTTCCTAATTTTTTGGATTACAAAAATAGCAAAACTTGGGGATACCATAGCAGCAAAAAGTTCACCTGACTGTAAAAAGATCACCTTATATACCAACACAGGCCATTTTCAATCATACAAAATTATTGGTCTTTCTTCATCTGCGTCACTTCATTTGTATGAGAGAGCCCAGACTCTGCTGGCAGCCATCTTAGGCTTAGAGACCCCCACCTTTCCTTCCATCTTCATCCTGCTGTGCGTGTCTGGGCTATAGCTGAGCCTTGTAAAGTCCTGGTCAGCCTCTTGTGTTGAGCTGTTTTATCTCTGGAGAGGATTGAACAAAGAGAGGTGGTTCTGTTTTCTGCAGGTCAGCTCCTTAATGCAAAATCAATCTGCCTGGCCAAACTACTGACACTGCAGAAGGTTACAACAGAGATGAGCTTTTAAGGGCGGAACTGAAAAACTGCTTGGGAGGGAGAGACTGGAAGAGTTTGCAAATGCCTGGCAACTACCACATGGGATGTTTTCACTGGCTGTGGTCCAGCTGATTTCCCACCTTCATGTCACTTTGCTTCGTGCTATATTAACCCAGTGTTTCAAGTTTTAAGCACTGAACTGCTAAAATTTGAACCAAAACCTAATCGCCTAGTATCTGCAGTGTTCAGCTGACACACAGTGCTGCAATCCATGTTTAGCACGACTCACTGATTTTGCATGTCTGTAGATTAGCTGTGGCACTGGGTAGTCTCCAGTTTTCAGTCCACTGAATATTTAATTACTTCATTAAAGACCTTTCATGTGCAAAGAAAGTCAAACTACCTGCTGTTCCACTTTTAATAAAGGGCTAAATTATAGTAACAGACCCAGTTTATTTTACCTTCACACCTATGTTTTTAGTTGTGCTTTGTTTGGTCTTAGTTTGTCACATCTGTGTACTCAAAGCTTTTTTTTCTGCTGTAGCTCTGCAGAGTTCCAAAGAGGAAGCTAATAATAGGATGTTGTAAAGATGCTGGTTTAATGTGGTGCATTAGAAATGTGCTTGAGGGGATTTCTGTAACTAGTGAGAACATCAGCGATAAATAGTCTTTGAGCAGATGATATGAAAATAACTACCGTTTACATTAGATAATTAGTCTTATCTTTACCATATAACTGTTAGGGGATTAAAATTATAACAGGTCTTGTTGCAGCTCATTAGTGATAAAACAATATTTTACATTCAAGATAGTTACCCACAGATAATGCACATAAAGCTTTTGATGCATTTAATTTGGACTTTACAAATTCATTGCTTACTAAAGTGCAATGTCTGTTAGTGAAATTAAATATTATTATTTATTGTAGAGGATTTCTCATGTTAGGATGCAACCAAGTAACTTTTTTATTGTGTTTTGAAATTTGAGACTATTCATTCATTAAAGAGTCAAATTATGCATGGTCTTCAAATTTAATTTGCTTCTCCTTGCAGGTCACCTAATTGCTCCTGTTTGTACCATAAACTGAGATGTAACAGTGTTGTAACATGCAATCATGTTTAATTTGTATGACTTCCTCCACATTTGATCTGGCGTGATGCACGTGTAAATGTTATTGTGTGGGTATTAGAGACACTGCACTGTTTGTTGCTTGCTTCTACATTATGACCTGTGCGATCCCTGTCCCCCTTTCCTCCTCTGTGCAGCTATTGCTCAGGACTGCTTTGCTTCAGTGGGGGGTCTGAGCATTCTAGCCCAGTGTGTGGCAAAGCTGGTCCCTGAGTCTGGCACAGATCCTTCAGTGTTCAAGGCAGCCGTCACTATAACCAGGGCCCTGTGCGCATGTGTACAGGATAATGGTGAGTGAAAGTGGTGTGTTAAGGGGGTCACATTAGGACACTGTCCTGCTGGCAGCAGAACTGTAAATGCAGCTTTGGCTGAGCCAGTGACAGCCTTGTGACAAGTGAGAAACAGCAGCACTTGGCACCAGATTTGTTGTCTTTGATTAGGTAGGTGGAGAGCACAGCACTTGGGCACAGTGCAGCCGTTTATGAAAAGAACAAGAAACAATACTTGAAGAAAAATTCAGCCACCAATGAATGCCCCCATCCCTCCCTTGTTGTCTACTGTCTCTCCTACTTTAGCTCCTCTAGCTGCAAGCTTGGCTCAGCATCAGCTGGTGGCCCACCTCCTCGTGCTGCTCTCGTGCCCCTTCTTGCACACAGCTGACCAGCTTTGCATTGCCCTCATGCTGGGACACTGTACAGAAGCTAGTGGTGAGTGATTTGGACACCAAATTTAGGCTCCACATTTAAAGTACATAGATTTAGATACCAAATTTATGTCTAAATCAATACACACATTAAAACTTAAGACTACCCATTTCTATACTCATAGAGTATCTTTAAAAACCACTCAGCTTTCTGAATGGTACAATGCCACTTTTGGTATGCCTCCACAGACCCTTAACCTCTGCCCTTACTGTGCGACTCATGCAGTGACTATGCAGTTTATCTTTTGGTCTGATGTGTCACATACAGCCAAGGGTCAAAGTGACATAGCCAAGCATAATAGTCCTTGAACGATGAATTTCATAGCGTTTGTATGCATACAGCAAGAAAGGATTGTATCACTAAAAAGTGATAATAATAATAATAGGATTGGACTTTAAACAAAAGGTGGATTTTTTGACAGCAAAATCTATGTTAGGGAAATTTATCTATTTTTGATATTCTGCTTTCTTTTTGGCTCAAGTTGATTGATTCTGAAGAGTCCCTGGAAAAAATACAGTTTAATGTGTACAAAGTTTGTCATATGCTCAAAGTTTGTACTTATAATTATTCTTTATACTGGCTCAGGTCTCTTAATGTAAACAGCAGATGTCAGGATCCCAGGCACAGTAGTTTACATGTAGTTTTTTCTGTTAACTTTTTCTTGTGTTGGGTATTAACAGCACCTTAGCAGTTAGAACTCTGGACTTGTGACCTCAGAAGTGGAAAAACTAAAATGCTTTAAAGATCACAGAAGAGCAAAATAGTGTGAGATACCTTTTATAAGGAAGAATGATAAGCAAACTACCGTAAAACATCAAGTGCTTTTAATTCTTAGTCACCTAACACTAATATCACTGCTTATAACAGTACTGTTTATTGTTTTTGTTTAAAGGTAAAGCTATTTAGGGACAAATTAACAGTGCATTGGCTTTTTGTAAATTATTTACATTCATTTAATTTAAAGTCAGAAGCCCAAATCTCATCAAAATTATGTGTTAAAAGAGAGGGTTTGGGTAAGGTCAAATCAGAATTTGTTATCAGCTCATCACTGAAATGTAAGTATGATGCCCCTGAATGGTTCAAGGAGTGACGAGGTGTGAGGCGGCGATAAGTAGGCTTGATTATATTTGACTTGTAATTAAAGCGAAATTTACACTTTTAGGAAATTATATAGAAAAATGGGTTATGAATTTTAATAAATCAACAAGGAAATAAATGAAAACCAATTAGGTGATAAAATGGCACTGCAATAAGTACTAAAATTCATGAATAGCTTTAAAAAACATCCAAAATGTTCACCAGAAAACTCTCTTATCAGATCTAAAAATCTCTAAATTACAAGTCCCCACTCCAAGGTTAAGGTCACATAGTGCCAAGCTTGTCTTCTTTTCTGTGGCATAGAAGCCCACCAGCGGCAGCTCCTGCAGAGAGGTGGTCTGTCTAAAATGATCAGGTTGCTGGCTGACTCCCAGGATGAGGAACTGAAGAGGGCTGTCACCTTTGTGCTCCACAACTGCGAGCAGATGAGTGAGAAAGGGTTATTTCTATTCCTCTTTCTGTGTCTGTGTTATGTATTGTATTCCACTGTCTAGTGTGAATGTAGGAAAAGTATGGATGTGCTACCTTATTTCTGGATAACATTTTCATTTTAAAGTATTGATTTTTTTGTTTGTCATGAAAGTCAGTAGAGTTCAATCTCTACCTTCTGCCTAGAAAGCAAAATACACTGTGGAAATTCTGCAGTTCTGGAAAGTTAATATATACAATATACAAAGTACACTAATGGAATATACCCTGCCCAAAACATTACAATAGTTCTATTTTGAATTCAAGCAAATGTATGAGTTATCTCCCCTGTGAAGCCAAGACTTTAGGTGCAGGCAGCGAAAGCAGCCTTTCTCAGGATGAGTCCAGTGACCCCCACGAACTCCAGCAACATTTTGCACCAGCCTGCAACAAGGAAAGTTACTGGAGTTTTTCAAAAGAAATGTTTCAGAGGATCAACCAGCTGGAGAGAGCATTGGCTGTGGTGAGGTGCAAGAACTAAAAAAGGTTTAATTTAAACTCATGTTAGTGCACTGGGGTTTGCCAGCCAGAGGGGGCTGTTGCCAGAACTGCCATTAAAGTAAGGCAAAGAAGGCACAGCATTCTGAAGTTTATGGAAATGTCATTTAACATCACTGGTTTACACATACAACTTCCTCTGTGTGGGAAAGTGTTTAATGCCATTCCACTTTAAATTTTAAGCATTGTTTCCTATCAGGTATGAGATTTATACAGAGCATCTGTGTTTATTGACAGTTTATTCCGCCCCTCCCCCTTTTGCAATTCCAATTTTGTGTAACATTTTGGTCCAGCACACTAAATCTTGTAATTAACACTATTTTTTTAAATCTTTGAAGTAGGTCTTTTTGAAATGAACCTGACATACTAGCAGGTATAGCACTCATTAAGTCTAGAAGCAGTTTGTTGTTATTCATTTCAGCATTTTAAGCCATGTAGGTAACAAATTGTGACAAGATGAAAATGAACAAATTTTTGCTCAAGAAACCTTTTATCTAAACTTAGAGCTGGCAAATGAAACATTGGCCTCTTCCTGTTCTGGTCAGGACCTCCAGGGAGGTGTTGATGAGAAGGAGAGGAACTCAACAAATTCCACAGATAAGTGGCATGGTCCTCCACAGTGTAGGGTGGCCAGAGACATAGGAAAGGGGAATCAGCTGCTGCTCTCAGTTCCTGTAAACTCAAGTCCTGAATTCTGGAAAGGCACCCCAAGCCAAAAAATACAAGGATGGCATGACTCCTGGAGGAGAAGAGAGAAAGAGAATGTGGGCTCAGTCAAGGAACATGAGATGATCCAGGTCATACCAGTTCCTCCTGAAATTGGGCAGGATAGGGAGAACTGTAGAACTGCAGACCAGAGCAAGATTGATGTGGTAAGAAAGCACATAAAGCCTTTTAGTTTCACACCAAATGCTAAGGTGTGAATTGAGTTTCTCCAGCCTCAGTCATCCAGTCTTGTGGAATTCCACATTTCTACCTTTTCTGGTAATTTTGTTGCTCCATTTCTTCTGTGGGGTTTGATCAGGTGATTAGCATCAAAATGGCATGTAATAGTTGGATTTGGTTTAGATTTTTCAGGATTATGTTTTGATAGATAGCCAACATTAATGAAGCCCTCTGGTTAACCAGTGAATGTTCTCTTCACTCTGCCACTTTTGGCACTTTAATGTAAAACCTGACGGCTTGGGGCCTTGTGCTTGTGTGAATATATTTTGTCTTACCCATGCTGGCATACATGTCCAGCATTCCACCAGGGGGCAGGTATTCCAGACCACCACTGAGCTGAGCAAAGTGATGTCAACCTGTGGAGAACAAGAGGGAGCTGGGACTGCACCCTTGCTACAGAGACCAGATTGTGCTGGATGCAATTTCACCTACAAACCACAAGAAACAACTTTAAGCCCCAAAGAATCCAAAAAACAGGATGGCATCACCTCTTGTATGTGCTGCAGTAGCAGCACTCCCAGTGGCTTGACCCTCCAAGACACACAGGCAACTGGAGTTCCGGACATCTCAAATGCCCAATCCACAAGAGCTCTTGTGAGGTATCCGAAAAAGCACTACAAGCATTTTGCAGTGGATCTGAACACAGATCCCTGCTGACACAACATTTGTTTCCCACCTGCAACTTGACGTACTCTTGCTATTTGCACCATGGTTCAGATGAATGAAGTTGTGTTATCATATAGGAATCTCAGAAATGTCTTGCATACCGTTCCACTGGCACCATTGATTGCACTGCGTGACAGAATGCCTTTTACTGTAGTATTATTGCACAACAGCTCTGTGTCACCAAAGGGTCTCATGTGCCACACTGTCTTCCATGTTTTTCTGATTTACTCTCTAATAATCATTCCTTTAAGAACACAAGGGAGGTCAGGTTAAGTCTTGACAACTTGAGCTGTGGGATTGCTGAGGGACTTGTCCAGGAAGACTAAAATATGTTACACAGCTGACTGAAACAGCAGACGATCAGTGTAGACAGACCTTCCAGTCACCTGATTAAATGCGTTTTTGTCTGCATCTGTGCCTGTTTTACTTTTATAGCAGCAATCTATTCAGTTTATGTAACTAGCAGGTGGTAATGGCTTTCTGTGGACCTCTGTGATTTTTTTCTTTCTTTTCCTAGCTGGATGTGTTCATCTTGCTCATTCTTGGAGAAGGAGCTAGAGCTGAAGTGACACAAGTATTTCTTACTGGCTCATTTGTTCCCAGTCAAAATAGTCAAAGGCTGTACTCTGGAGAATCTGCATTGCACTGAACATTCGGGCCACTGACACTGCTAAGCTTCTTCTAATTATTGACCACTGCCTCTAGCTCTGGATTACCTGATTTCATTGGCATTTGACATGTTGTGGACAGTTAGCTGCCTAGGAATTGGAGATGAATAAACTGAGTATCTTGAGGAATTCCTCCTTCTCTTTGTATTTTTGTCTCAGACAGACATTTTCCAGACCACCAGCTGCTCATAAAAGGGTAGAAAATGAGAAAAGACAGCTGAATGTCAAAGGTAAATGACTTAAAGTTTTTACCAGATGAACAACAAATATTCAGAGCAGTTTAGTTTGTAACCATGGATTGATACCTTGGCAAAGGAAATTTATTGCTTAATATTTTCATTCATTAATTTCAAAGTTACTCTGCCCAAGTTATTTACAGGATTTTACACAATGTGTTCACATTGGTAAATGTAACGTCTAATTTATGTAAGTATGTAACTGATTGTTTTTCCAGATCACATATCTTTGTGCTCTGAGATTGTTGACAGCGAAATCAGTACGTTGAAAACTCCAACAAAGCTGAAAACAAAGATGTCCTTCAGATGCTCAGGTTGGTCAGAAAGCAAAGTTATTTGTTTAAAAGCCTGTATAAAATGTTGCTATTCTCAATAAAAAAGTGTCCTTCAGCCATTAATAAAAGAATTATCACATAACTTTACAAATTTGACAATCACTAATTTGCAGTTTTCCTGATAACCTGATCTAAGAACAAAAGCAAGGTCTAAGAGCAAAAGCAATGTATTAGACATTTGCTTTTATTTAAAAGTGATCTGAAGAACAAGAACAAACATGCCACTGTAAGTGAAAGTACTTTTGTCTGACTGTGTGCAAATCCAGGCAGAACAGGTGATGCATTGGGCCACAGGTGCAACTGAAATGGGTGTACTGGATATTGACCCAGAGAGTACGAGACAGAATGAAATTAATCCTGTGGCTGACTGGATGCAACAACTAGATGCAGTTTTTAATTTCTTCTGAGAGTTCCAGGTTGAGGCTTTAAACTCTGTTTGTCACCTAAAGTTTCCTTTGGGGGTTTAAATAGATTTATATTTGTAAAATGCTTAGAAAAGAAGCTGATAGCACTAAATCTGACAAGCATCTGATAAGCAGTGCAGTGTAACAGGAAGTATTATTAAATTTCTGTTTAGTGCCCTTTCACATTAAAAGCATTGACCTCAGACCTCAACCCTGCTTCTGCTCTTTTCTGAACAGGCTGTGCAGTGGGCCTTTCCCCAGTGAACAGCAGGAACTTTTCTCAGATTCTGCACTCCTGCCAGACCAAGTGTGAGAGACACATGGTCCTCATGGAGGTAGAAGACCGTTTTAAAAGAGCTGTCCAGAAGGTGAACAGAGAAAAGCAGAATGCTTCCAAGGACTGCAGATGTAAGTAACTCGATGGCTGTGGTTCTCAGTCTTACGGGAAAGGTTTGAAAGAACCATTATTACTGTCTTATCTCCGTTTCTGCTTCTGATGGCTGTAGTTGCTTCAAGGACACTGAAAGAACATACCAGTATTGGTTAATATGTTGTTCCAGGGCAAATTTTAACAAAGTCCCTGACAATTAGGTTACAGCCAGTGGCCTTTATGCGCTCTTGTCTCTATGCAGAATATATTTTAAGTGGGAAAATAACATTGCATTGGCAATATTAGAATGTATTGGATTAAGAGGTACCAATCTCGGATGCTATGCACCTGATTGCATTGTTTATATATTCATCCATCCATTCATCCATTCATTACCCTTAACTGCTTGTCCTGCTCACAGTTGTGGCAGCCCAGAGACTATCCCAGAATCCGTGGGCATGAAGGCTATGAAGCTATACCCTGGACAGAACTCTGGGTCTGTGCGGGGTAGCAACGCACAGACATAGTTACTGACATATGGGCGCACTGGGTGCTGTGAAGAAGCAGTGCTACTTGTTGTGTCACTGTGCCACCTCATTCATTTATGATTTTGGTAAAAGTGTGTTTCAGTGCTGGTTTATCCATGTGCTTATGTCAGTAATGTTGGAAATTTTCCCAGTGATTTCAGTGTTGCAGCCAGCTTTCCTCAGTAAAATGTACCAGACTTCGTACAATGTGTTAAACATGAAAATAGCATTTACTGCGATTTTTGTGAGCATGTGCCATGGAGACCTGGATTACTATTATAGACAAATAGTATAATCCAAGAGAACTGAACAAGTTAAAATGTTTAATGTCAGCAGACACTCTAAATTTCAAGGTCATGTTGTTCTGATAGAAAGCAAATACACCTATCTTCCCATATACTTCCTCCCAATTTATGTCCTCTTGATAGAATGTCTTCTTTTTTAATACCAAAATTCAGTTTGTCTCAGTCTCATCAGGAACTAAGTTTTTTATGCAAAGATATCGAAAACTGTAGTATATAGATATATTAAATCAATATACAGTCTAGGCTTTGTTTAATGCAAAAAACCTTCTCTATACAAACAGAGAAATAAGAAACAAAAATTGTTTTTTCAGTCTCACATGGTGTAAAGGTGCAGCCACAATATTTTTAAAAGAAAAATTAATGATAAAGATTTCAAATAAATTTTCTTGCAAAACATATTTGATGGTAATAAACTGAAATCTAATTAATAAAAAAAATCCTCATTTAAATTCTGAATGCTTGTTACTATTTACAGCTGAACTGTATAATGAAAAACTCACTACCTATAATGTATTGTTATTTTGAAATTTACCAGTTGTTTCTTGTTTCTGTTGTCCCTTCTGGGTTCTGATAGTGTATGGACAGGATTAAAAAATTTAACTTGCCTGTGTCTGTTTTCATAGCACACGATACATTTGCTGAGTACAGACATTTAATTTAGTTCATTTGAGACTGCGAGAGAGTGATGGTCTGTTAGTTATAGAGACATTTTAAAATAAAATAAAGAGGAACTGGCTTCCTATTTAAGTTTTCCTGGTTTTCAGGAATGGATTAGGAATGTAAACTGGGGGATAGGTATATATGGTTTTGAGGATGTGCAGCACATGACCCATGGGAATGCAGCGACAGGTAATGTACAAGTAAGAGACAGATTAGCAACATGAAGGTTTTATTGGTGGGTTTTGTGTTGGAGCCAAAATACGACTCCCCTGAAGCTGATTAAGAATTTCCCTTGTAAATAACATTTTAGTATAGCACTACATTAGCCATGTGACTATGCATTCTTATGGATAATCTATTATCACTTTGTAGAAGTATGGTGTACATCCTGGCACATGGAAAGGTTACCTATGAAGGGACTATAATGACCAGATTTCTAGCCAGGGTTCCACTTTCAAAGGCCTTTCACAAGAAAGTCACCTTTTGTTACAGTCTGTTTTCTGGCATATAAATTGTACAACTACACCTATTCCTTGTCTCATCTTTCAGACCTCAGCCTGACACCGCTATGCAAAGGGGTTTCACCACAGAGCTTCCAGACTAATGTCAAGAATATGGACACCTGGTGTAATTTACTCAGTTTCTCACATATTTCCTAGTGGTCTTGTACTGTCATACGATGTCCTTTTTTTTAAACATCTGACTTACCAGGTCCCTGCCCTCTTCCCCTCTTCTCTTTTCCAGGGCTAACTTTGACTCCCATTAAGAATCCTCTGAATTCTGAAGGTAATTTTGACAGCATTTTCTTACATCTCTGCTTGATTTGCAAAAATAACTTGGTTTTATTTCTGGGTTGAGCAATAATTTAATGAAAAGGGTTTTTTTACACTGGTATATGTTGCTCCATGTTCCATGCTTTTAAAGAGGATGACAGTGTCAGCTGCTGATATTACACTAACTGCATGTGGCCGTTTGTGGCTTGTCTTAACTTCGGTCATATGGAGTGTCAGTTGGGCATTTCGGAATATAGTCCTACAGGAAAGGAAGGTTTTTTTGTTTTCCCTGCCAGAATCACAGCTAGGCCCCAAGTCAGGTCCCAGTGCAGAAACACAAGAGGCTTTCCTCTCTCTCACTGCAGGGGGGTGACGATGGGCAGCTGAGATTAATCTGTGAACCTGTCAGATTAATTATGACCTTTCCATAAACTGTTTCTGTTTGTGTGCGTGCGTGTGTATAGTTTTCTACATATCTGTGTATTCTGTTTTTGTGTATATGTGTATTTCTGTGCATTAACACTATTCAGTAACTAGGAGTCTGTTATACTGTGCAATTATTTATGACTTCTTTTGGATTGTCAGGGAGTATTTTTGTTGCCTGTTGTCATTTTTTGCAGAATTGATATATCACTATGACTCAACAGAAATAGTTGTATTTCTTGTTCTCTCACTCTCCTTCTTTTCCACTCTACTGCATTCCACATTTAGCCCCTTACCTTTCCTTCTTTTCCCTCTCTCCCTTTCTTATGGGGGTTTCTCTCTCTCTCCTTCTCCTGATTCATCATTATACATTTTTTCTGTTTCTAAGTTTCTCTATTCAATCTTTTCCCTCCCTTTTCTTACCTTTGCAGCTCCTCAATGCAACTCCTTAGTTTCTCCCTTCTTCTGTCATTGCTACCTCGGATACCTGCTACCTGCTGCTCAGCTCCTGTCCCCCCAAAATATCTACACACTACATCCAGTATTGCCTTCCACTACCTCTTTTAATTCATAAATAATTCACAATGGGCAGCCTCTTGCAGTCCTTTTAAGTAAGGGTTGTCATTTGGCATTTTCACTATTACATTCGTGAAGCCCAAGATCACTGTAGATTTATGCTTAGATGGATGGTATGCTGATTTGATTCTGTGTAAATTTCAGAGAGTAAGGGGATGTACTCATTTTTCAGTGAATAGAAATGGTGCCTTTTGAGTAGTCTAGCTTTATCTTTTGCTAGTTTTTTTTTAAATGTCAAATGCACTGCTGATTATCATTTCTTTTTTTTTGTTGTTCAACATGTGAACTGTTTTCTGACCAACTTAGCAACAGAAAATGGTCTTTTAGCCGTTGTTTTAGCCAGTTCTAATATCCTGGTTGCATATGACTGGTTGTAGATAGCAGCTCCTGCTTGACTACACTTGTAATGTAGTCCATTTCATTAACATTTTCATTCACCAATGTCCCACTCCTAAAAATAATTGGATGAAAATGTGGAACAATAAAATTAAATTTTATACCGCTTTGTTATTTTGTGTTCATTTGGACATGAAATACTATTAGACCCAGTAAATTAAATTATCAGTATGTGTTTCTAACATTTTGAATATTTACAGTACATTTTTATAGTCAGTATCAAAAAGCTTTTGCTTTCAGTTTTGAATGTGTGTGAATAAGCTGCATACTTTGTAGTGAAAATTGAAATGAAAATTTGGAATACTAAATTTCACTTTCCTTTTTTAACCACATTTTCAAATTGTTGGAACATGTATTAGTATTCTTATATTGTACTGGTTTGTTTTTGTTTGTTCAGTCTGGTAATTTATTAGTGTAGAAAGAAGTTTGTTAAATAGAGAGAATACAATTTAGTTTACTATATAGTTGAAGGAGTGGTAAATATAATGTTCTAATTAAATTGGACAGTGCAGTCAGGCATTGAGTCTCAGACAGTGTAATAAAATTTAATAAAATCCATCTTGATTTAAAATTGTACATTATTTGTAAATTATATTGTCAAGTATTAACTTATGTTTTGTAAATATAAAGTTGTCAATCTTTTTAAAGTGTTATAAGTTTACAAGGGCAGGCTTTTGCCTTTTTTACAGCTCTGCCTGTTACTGTCTTGATTGGAACAAAGTAACTTAGCTGTAATGATATTTTCAAAATTTCAGTCAGTAGACCGGCACACTATATTTACTTATACTCACCATTCTGGATACTTGCAGAAATAGTAGTGGATTTGTGACATACAGGGAATGTAAGCAGATTGTTCATGATCCTCTGCCATGAATCTTTTATAGTGAATTGTTTTGCCTGTTCTTTGGGGTCCACTAAGACGAGCACGTGGTCCAGTTTTGATATAGCCGTAAAAAGCTTGATCTTATAAACAAAATGAACAAAGAAAAGGCAAACATAATACATGAAATTGACAAAAAGATCTTGACCCTCAATAATGTGTTTTTGATTTTAGCATGAGGAAAGCAAAGATATCTGTTTCTCTGATTCTATGCTGCCAACACTGCTGGTCTTTTATTCCCTCACTGATAAAAGATAAGGGTCCAGAATGATTGATTGTCCGTTAAGAAAAATGTTTTTCCTTCTCACATTAACAGTTGAGTAGATAGGGGTTAGGTACAGTGACAAAGGCCTTGTCCCCATGCTACGCACTCCGCTATGAGGCGCCAGGGGTTAGGTACAGTGACAAAGGCCTTGTCTCCATGCTACGCACTCCGCCATGGGGCGCCTGCCTGAGCTCAGTCATGGCCAGGGAGGTTTGCAGCCTTATTCTGCAGCTCCTGACATTGTATGCATTATGCAAAGGAATCCTACTGGCCTCGAATTGTTATTAAACTAACATAAAAATCAAAATAGATCTTAACTGTCACAGCTGTCTGATTTTCGTTGAAATGCCTTAGATGGTAACTGCCGACTGTAAATGATGCAGGATAATAAATTGGTTTTTTTGAACATTCATTTTATGCAATGTTTTTACCTAGTTAGACTTTGAAGAAAATGAGTGTGTTTAATTGGTAAAATGAATGGCAAAAAATTTTTATTAGAAAACGTATTTGGTGGAAAAAGCATTAAACTTTCAATATATTGTACTGGGGAGATTGAAAAAATTTGATCGTATCTGTATCCAATAGCCTAATCTCACTACATAAATAATGAATGATCCAGTTGGTTTATGACCAGCAGATGCCCATTAGCCTGGAGCTTGGCTTGGGGCCAGAGAAGGGAAGGGTATTCCATGTTCACGGCTTCCAGACTTTTTAATGTAGATTAATTTTGTTCAGGTTTTTCCTAAGAGCTTTGGTTCTTGTCGCAAAATTTTGTATTTCTTTCGTATGCAGACAGCAGGCCTTACCAGAGGAAAGAGACTTCTGGCAAGAAACAACATGAAAGTGTGAGAATGAGTTCTTATTTCATGTAAAGAAGTGTTACGGCTTTTCACTGCTTGTTCAGCAGCCCTCTTTTGATTTAATGGTCTGTTTTTGTATTCATGTCCAAAAGAGAAAACTTTTTGGATCAAAGTACTGTTGTTGTTGAAGTATATTTTCAGTTTAACTTGAGCACTCCTGCTTTCTTATGCTTTAGCATCTTCAAGCAAAGCAATTTTGTTAATGAAATTGTCTAGTTTCAGTCAGTCGTTTGGTCGTCTACATGGAAAAGGTCTGTAGCTGTTAAAAAAAAAAACAGTACAGTTAAAAGAAGTGAATTTAACAGTTCAGTGCAGCAAGTAAATGCCAGTTTGCTCCCAGATCCCAAAGTTCAGGGCAAGTCGACGTAGAGTGAGGAAGAACTTCACCCAGGAGGAGGTCCAGTACTTACTGGATGGAGTGAAGAGACAAGGCCCCTCATGGAACTGCATACTGTGGTCCTATCCTTTCCAGACAGGACGAACCAACGTGGATTTGGCAAAGAAATACCGCCGGTTACAGGCAAGGCCCTGTTTGGGTTTTTGTTTTGTTTTTGTTTCAAAGTAGTAGCTTAGAAAATAGGAAAGGGTAATTAAATTTTAACGTTTGTGTTTTAAACTGGATCCTTAGTTACACAACTGCTGGAGGTTTTTATGGTCCCCTCACCAAATATTCATTAAGGTTGTGCTGCAGAAATAATTTAAGCTCCCTTAAGTATGACAGAGGAGACCAGCTGGCCTTTCTGTGATACTTCTAAGGTTTCTTTTCCCTTAAGAAAGGTGAAGACAGTGTTTCTTAGCTTTTTAACTTTGACCCTTAGATGGAGAGTGACTTTTTTTTTTTTGCATTTTGCAGAAGGCTGATATGATGACTATGCATCCCTCATGACTTGTCCAGGACTAGAAAAAATACTGAATATAATGTAATTCATCATTACTGGATTGTTGTGTATATAGTTCTTAATGTGCATAGGTCAAAGCATGAACATTTGAAAAATTATTTACATATTGTGTAAAGTTTAAATTGCTTTGATTGTAGTTTGCTCAAAAATAAATATGCATGAAAAGTAGCTTTAATAATTACTTTTATTTTTAAAACCCTTGGTACTTTCCAGGTGCATTTTGGTGATTTAACTTTTGTTTAAAATTTAAAATAAGCTGTCGTATTTAATAATAACTCCGGGCAGAGTTACAACTTTGATTTTGACTAAACTGAATATTACCATCACATGGTATCGGGGTTATGGCATGAAGAGAAAGATTTATTTTTCCCCATGATTATTAAAGATCTTTATTTCAGTCTCAAAGTAAAATGCCTGGAGTGCTTCTTTCACCCCTCCCCCTCCAGAAGCTAAAAACATTCCTTTCATAAATCTGTGGGATTGCTGTAACCTCCAGTAGTGTTTCTGGATGTCTCAAAGGGCCTTAACAGTCTGTGGCACTTAATAATCTTTTTTAACAAAAATGACTGTTGATTTGAATTGATCATCCATTTTTAATGGATTCAAGCCCTTGTGCTTCAGTAATCCTTTCATGCGAATAGTTGGTGTGCCACATGCATGAAATATCTTAGGCCAAATCCTCCATACCTCTTTTTATAGAGCGGTGTGGTCTGAAGCAGCCCGTAACAAGAAATTGCTTGTTTCATTATAATTTTTAATGTCTTAATTTTTTGACAGGGCTTAATCCCTATATGTTACTGACATTTCCACACTCTGGTGAGAGTTTCTCTTTTGTCACTCAAAGCCGTGTGCTGTGCTGCAACATACAGGCCATCCTTTCACCCCGTACCCCTCCCCCAAAAGGTTCCTTCTTCGAGAAAGAATGCTGACCCCTGCCCCACTTTCTTTCCAATTCACTCCGCAAGTGGGTGTGCATGTGTGTCCGTTAGCAAATGTCCACAGTTAAGTGACTTAACAGAACATTAAAATGTATTTTGCCAAGTTAAACTTTAAAAATACCCTTCAGTGGTATAGTTATGCAACAGATGCTACAAATAATTTTAAGTACTCTAGTTTGTTTAAAATGAACAGCCAAGCCCATGAATTTATTGTCTGGATTGACCTCTAACTACTACTAACACCAGCATTCAGAAAGTGTTTATGGCTCATCACTTGACAAACGTTTCTTTGTGGTTCATATTCTTTTATTTCAACATTAAATGTATATTTGTGTGGTTGGGTAATTGAAATTTGGCAACTATCAAGAACTCCTTAATTGTATGAATTAAATGCAAGAACTTTTTTTTTTTGTTTTTTAGATCAGGTTTAAAACAAGTAATTTCTAATTACTTGTCTGTTTAAAGCAAGCAGAATTACCACCAGTAACTAAATGAATACGTAAAAATCAGAAGGATCGCTGTTAAGGTAAAAACGTTTATTTTCCAAGACCAAGCCACTGAATTAAAATGAACATCCTTTGCTGATTCTTCTATAGAGAGGACTTTTTTACCCCTTTCCACGCAGAGTTATGGCATGGGTATACAAAATCTAGTTTGTGTTCTGTTAAATACTAATTTAGTAAACCATGTCTGTTACTCATCAGGCCGAGAAAAAGACTAGGCTGTTCATTTAATTCGCTGTTTCTGTTGATACCATCCAGTTTGTATTCTGCTTGTTTTTTGCAGTCATCCTTTCAGATTCTCCACTGCCCACCCTCTCAGGTGATGCATGTGAGGCACATCAACTTTTTTCTTCCTCTGCTCATCAGTGGTCACTGTTACAATGTTGTCTAACCATTTTTGTTTAACCTAAACCCCGTAACTGTATGTCCATCTTCTATTCATGAGTTAGTGCTATCTTAAATACGTGCATTATTGTCAAATTCACCTTTTCAAATTAAGTCAACATCCTGATTCACAGATGCATTAATGGCCTCTGCCATCTCACTCATAGTCTCAGGAAGCTCTGCATCACCTATTAAGTCCTTTTTCAGTTCACAGTCATTCATCACCTGTTGTTCCTTTGGGGACACATCAGGTACAGTGATGCCATTGACACATTCCTCTTTCTGTGACTTGGCAGACTTCTCCAGTAACACCTCAGACATCTGCGGCTCACCATTAAGCTCAGGTGATGGAGGCCTCTCTTTCATGTCTGTAGAGGAAGTGGTTTTGCTGTCTCCGTTTTCCAAGTCTGCTTTGTTATCTTGAGCACTGTTGCCAGCTGTGACATCATTGGCCGCAAAAGAATTTAGACTAACCTGTACCTCTGCTGAAGGAGGGGAAGGAGTAACAGGTTCTGGTTTGGAAGTTTCAGGGGCTCCCTCTGGAATGGTATCTTCTACCTTCTTAAGTTCAGCTGCAGGTTCCACCTCAACAACAGTTCCCTCTACCTCATCCCTAGGGAATTCATTTGTAGAATGAGATTCAGAAATAACAATTTCTGGGACTTCTGTCACTCCAGCCTCTGCTGAACTCGGAGCAATGCTTGGAACCTCCGCTTGTAAACTTGGAGTTGCCTTTGTATGCTCCTCTGAAACGGTGGAAGATTCAGTCGGTTCAACTCTGACCTCTGTCTCTGCTTGGGTTTCTGTGTAGTCAACCATTTTGACCTGAGTCATGGTAGCTGCAGGAGACTTCTCCAGAACATGTGGCGGAACTTCTGTTTTTGCGGGCTCTGGGGTTATGGTTTGCATCTCATGCTCCTGAATCAAATCTGTAACAGACTCTGGGGTCTTGCTGACCTTAGCAAATGTTTCCTGTACTGTAACCACTGCTGCTGTGTCAATGACAGCATCTTCTGGTTGATCAACTGTCTCTGGTTCAGCACAGGATTCCAGAACTGAGACTACATCCATTGTCTTAATGACACTTTGTTCAGACTGAACAGCAGTTGCTGGTTCATTGGTGGATTCCTGTGTTGCAGCTACCTCCTGGGTTTCAACGGTACTTTCTTCTGGTTGAATTACACTCTCAGGCTTAGTGGTGGGTTCCTGTGTTGCAGCCACCTCCAGAGTTTCCATGGTACTTTCTTCTGTTTGAACTACATTCCCGGGCTTAGAGGTGGACTCCAGTTTTGCAGCCACCTCCTGGGTTTTAACAGCACTTTCTTCTGGTTGAATTACACTCTCGGGCTTAGAGGTGGACTCCAGTTTTGCAGCCACCTCCTGGGTTTTAACAGTACTTTCTTCCAGTTGAACAACACTCTCGGGCTTAGAGGTGGACTCCTGTGTTGCAGCCACCTCCTGGGTTTTAACGGTACTTTCTTCCAGATGAGCTGCACTCTCAGCCTTAGAAGTGGAATCATGTGTTGTAGACATTTCCAGGGTTTTAATGGTGCTTTCTTCTGCATGCGCTGCATTCGCGGGCTTTGATTTGGATTCTTGTACTGCTGCTGCAACTTTCTCAGTGGTACCTTCTTTTGTTTGAAATGTACAATCTGATTTAGATGTAGCTTGTTCTGGTTGAACAGCTATCTCTGATTTTTTGGTCAACTCCTGTTTACTAATGGATACTGGCTTATCAGCAGCTTCTGCTGGTTGAACAGTTATCCCTGAATCAGGGGGAGATGCTGCAGGACATGAGGCCTCAGTGATTGGCCCAGTTGAATTGTTATCTGGAAGACATTCTGTGACGGGTGCTGCTGCTGTCACGACACTTACAGCTTCTTGGATCATTTGACATTCTGCTTCAGGAACAACTGGTGGCTCAAGGTTAACCACCGTGTTTGCTGCCAAGGTTTCCTCAGCTTTTTTCAAGGCAGTATCGTCCTTTGCTGGTAAACTGACCTCAGGCTTTGCTTCTGGTTCTGGTTCAACAGACGGTACTTCTGTCTTTGGCTCTGGTGGAGGACCCTGTGTAGCTGGTTCTTTCGCTACTACTGCTTCCACTTGGGCCACATTTAGTTCCTCTTCCTTAGCCTCTATCACTGGGGCTTCAGATGACGTGACTTCTTGTGACACTGCTGCTACCTCTCCTGCAGCTTCAGCAGAAGTTGCCGCCACAGCCTCCGTCTTTGCCTGATCCTCAGCCACACTGCTACTGGCTGCTTGCTCACTCTCCTGAGCCTCAGACTTTGCAGCAGTGATGGAAATGGCTTCCTCATCCTTCTTTTCCTTTGGGTCACTGACATCGTACCCCTTCTTTTTCTTACTCAGCTTGGCTCCCATGATGTCTCCTGTAATAATTAAACTCTAGTTATTATCATTGAAGAAAAGGGCTATAGTTACTGAAGGAAAGAAATCCCAAAACATTTTGTTTACTGTGGTATACCATAATGTTTGGAAGGTAAAGTTGTATTAAGCACAGGCTTGCCAGAGCGCTCCGTGCCATCATTAAAAACGGCGTTTTAATTTTTGGCACATTAATCTGCACGTTCTGTTTGAAGGTCGAACTCTGGGCGAACGCTGGGCCACGAGACAGAGCAGAGCTAACTGGCCGTTACTGGCCGAACATCTGAACGTTCTTCACGAACAGCTGCTGAACAGAGATTGCACAGATCTGACAAAACATGCACCTAAGGCTTCAGGGAGTTATTCAAATACATCTTTAAAATGAAGTAACTCCTCCCATGTAGATGTGAGTACAGTGGAGAACAAGAAGGAGACCACAGTGACCATCCAGAAGACGTATCACTGTCAGGGTAGTTATGACACTGCGTTTAAGCACCTACCAGGTACTGGGAGAAAGGTACTTAATAGAGCACAACTAACACTGAGGTTGACTCCCCTCTACACCAGTGTAGTGTTACAGAGTGTGGGGGTTGTAGGTATTGCAACCCTGGTAAGGTGGAGACCTGGGAAACAGTGGAATATGACCCAGATCCACTTTCTAAAGACCCTTGGATGGGATTGAGCACATAAGAGCGGGATCACGTTGTATTCAAATCGATCAATCAGTGTCAAGTGAGAAGCACGAGTAAGCTCCGCCCCCGTGGCGGTGACGTATCTAGGGAGAGCCGCAAGGTGTGTTGGGTAGTGGGAGCTGTCCATAGTACTGCACGAAGGGGGCGGTGGGATAGAGGAATGGAGCCGCACGGTGATTTACTGGCTGCTGGGGGGGGGTGGCCTTCACGCGACTTTCCACAGGGTGACTCAAAACAACTGAACACCGGCATAAATCTGTTACACAGTAACTCGTGTCATATGAACATTCATTGAGGATTTATGAGATTAATATAAAACTGTGAGAGTTACTTTCCAGATTGGTTTAGATCCTTAGTTACGGAGGAAAAAATGTATGAAATTGTTAAATAGACTCTTGTCACAGAAAAACGGTGAAGTGGTCGGCAGAATTTCTGCACTAGAGTGAAACAGACACAGTTATAGCCGATTGCACGAACGCATATTTGTGGGTAAGAACACAAAATATGTTAGGATTATTTTTAAAAAAGCGGAGACGTGAAATATATGAAAATCAATCACAAGAAGAAGCAAACGACGCGATCTGTCGGTTTCTTAGAAATGCAAAATCGCAAGATGAGAAAATGCATTATATTCACAGTGTGGATATACCAAAATCTCAGCACATTTCCAGAGCGATCAAGAAAACGGCCGGACTCGTTTAAGGCAAATTAATGTGACTTACAGTACAGGGCAACTGAGGAAAACTGACTGTTATTTCGATCCCGATGGGGGAAATTAATTTTATGAAAACTGGGAAGAAAGAAAGAAAAAATGCGCCCAGCGAAAGTGCCCGCACATCGCTAACACGCGCCGCACCCCACCCGCGTTCGGCCCCGCGCCACCACCCACTGCGGCTCCTCCCCGCCCATTGTCTGGGAGGCAGTGAGGACGGGCGGCAGCTGCTCCTCAGCGCTTCACTGCCAACAACTTCCAACATTTGTGCTGAAACGTGATAAAAGAGAACATGTCCGTTCGGTGTCAGCGGGGCGCATTTACACCACAGCCGCCGAAGGCGCGTCCTCAGCGGCCCACACGCCGGCGCTATGGGGCGCTTGAGGACCCCGAGCTGCCGCCCAGCTGGACAATTCTGCTCATTTTCTAACGCCGGCTCCAATAGTTCACTAAAACCCCGGTCCAAATAACAGAATTACTATTACCGTGAAAATCGAGTTCTCTGCCCCAGAAAGAGCCGCGCTGCGCTGCTTAGTAATGTAACATCCAGCGAGGCAAAGAAAATCACGTCCGTCTTTCATTAAACTACTTACAATAGCAGCTGATGCCCCCTGCACTGGTCCCCACGCGTGTAGAATTTGTTCATGTGCCCCCCCCCCCCCCCCCCCCCCCCCCCCACCCCCCCCCCCCCCCCCCCCCCCCCCCCCCCCCCCCCCCCCCCCCCCCCCCCCCCCCCCCCCCCCCCCCCCNCCCCCCCCCCCCCCCCGCGACCCTCTAATAAAGACAATTCTTCTCAGTGCTTAATACTAAAAACTTTCAGAGCAAATCACATCTGCACAATGTTCATTCTGTGGCCGGACACATGTCTGGGTTAAAAATATATTATTTTTAAATAAGTTTCCGATATGCGACTCAAGAACAAAGGAGGGCTCGTGAGCCCCTAAATTCAATCGCCGTCCTTCGCCCCCCCCCCCCCCCCCCCCCCCCCCCCCCCCCCCCCCCCCCCCCCCCCCCCCCCCCCCCCCCCCCCCCCCCCCCCCCCCCCCCCCCCCCCCCCCCCCCCCCCCCCCCCCCCCCCCCCCCNCCCCCCCCCCCCCAACCCACTCACCCTTCGCCACTCAATATAACACGATACTGCGGATTTTAAACATGCTGGTTATATTTAAAAGATGTTTAGGTAAAGCATGCAGGCGGTGGACATGCCTGGACAGGAGGTCCCCTTGCAGCAGCCCGAGGTACTGATGGCACTGGTCAGCGACAGATGTCCCCCCGTGATGCTCGCTCCCGAGGCACAAGACGGGACTGCGCCGCTCTACCGCAGGCAGCCTCACATGTCGCGGTCGCGGCCGGTCCAGCCCATCGCGCGCCGCTGTCCCCTCCCCTCCCGCATATCTCTATAGGTTCACGTAGACTTTATTCGTTTTAGCAGCAATACCCCCCTCCTCCTCGCCTCTTATCCCGCCTTTGGTGGTCTCTATAGCAACAGCTGACTGTAGTAAAATTTGGGAGATCTAGTTTTTCCCCCAATTTCCACAAACGTGTTTGAATATTTTGTCATGGAGCTGTTGCCTCGCGGTGGTTTATGACACTCTTTCTGGTCCTTTTTCTACCGACAATCGGGGAAATTAGAAAAACAAAAGAATCATATGATTCCCACTGAAAGTACACGGAACTTTTCCATATATGAGCAGCTTCCACAACAGGCAGCAAAGCACTTTAATAAGTTATATATCTTACGAATGACCTTCCGCTGTGTCCCAGCTGGGGACTTTTCTGTTTGCCCGGGAGGGACTTTTGATAAGACATCGCAAGTTCTGCTTGTTGGATATGAGATGTTGTTTGTTCGACCTTCTCAATGTTAACAATAACCGTCTTACCTTTTCATTTCGGTCTCCCCAATAAAATGCCGGACTTTATTAGTTTATGGAGCAGAAACGTGGCAGCGTTTAGTCTATTTAGATGTTTATTGAAACATTACATTTAACCTTGATTTGCAGGCTCTTGCGCGGACTTCTGTATCCTTAGTAACTTTGCACTGTGGTTTTATAAGCAGTTCGCAGGGGGCCGATGGACACAAGGGAGCGCAAAACCGAGCGAAACGTTGTTCTGTGCCGTGGAAATGACCCCGCTTTCACAGCAGCACATTTCATGGACGTGCGAGAAAGCTGTAGCCCGTGCTGCGCCCGGTATCACCATGGAAACCGACATACGCGGCCCCTTATACAGTATTTCAGGATTATTTACTGATGTAAATTACATGTTGTCCCTGTCCAGGATGAGATTTTGGAACAGTTCCGATGTTTAACGCCTGTATGAGAACATTCTGTGAACACGCAGGCGACGACAAGAATGAAGAACCGAACATGGGGTTTAAAAAAATGAACCGTTTCCACGAGGACCTACTGACTTTGAAGGGTCATAGAGAAGAGAGCGCCCTCTAGTGTGCTCGTAAATCTCCCGCACACGCGCGCGCACTCTTAGAGCGCCACCGGGGGGCCAAGAGTCTCCCTCACACTTGCTGTATTTGTGCCTCTGCTTTGCTTCAGTCTTCAGCGCCTTTCTTACAGGGGGGTCAAAGTACACCATTCAACTACTTTCACACTGAAAAAGAATTTTATTATGTTTAAAACGCCGGTAAAGAAACATTACTGGCAATAAATTATGCACAGTAAATGACATTTTTGCAATCCAAGATTTCCTAAGGAAAATCCGAAGCAACTCTTGCCGTTGGATTTATAAGTAAGATTTATTAACACTAAATGTGGATTTTGTGATCAGCCTTTCCTGAGTCACACATGTGGAGCAAAGACACCTAAATGTAAAAATTAATAAGAAAACCAGCTGCACCTCCTGCCTGCTCCTATCTTACGCTGCAGTCAGCGATAACTAAGCATTACGGCAGAAGGAAGGTGGTTTATGTTTAACTGAACATTTTCTAGCTCTTTGTGTGTAAAGGGCTGACATGAGCAACAGTTTCAGGGCACAGAGCTGGTGGGAGGTGATGGCAAAGAGCCCTGAAGTGGCCACAAATCCAGCATTTCTCAGCATCATGAGTCACAGCAAAGGTGGTAAATGTGGGACTTTCTGCTGCAAAGAGCCAACAGAGTAAGAAGATGAAGTTCTGAGGAGGTTTGGAGAGGGTTGGGGGAGGTTTGGCTTGGACTGTATGTCAGGAGTTTCCGTTGGATGTCATAGGGCAGCTGCAAGGGGCTCATGACAAGCTACTGAGGTCTAATATGTTTCCAATGTCCTGTTTTCTTCAAAATCTGAGTCCTTTGAAAGTTTTGGCCAGAAGTGTGATTCCCCTTTGCAGGCATTAGACTCAACATCCAGGAGGTGGTTATTTAGTCATTCTTATGCTTTTTTTTAGGCAAAATGAGCTTGTTTTGAGAGTGTACTAGTGGAGCCCATGGAAAGAACAGGGATTATTTAACCTGTTTAACCTTTTGAAGATCAAGAACTCAAGAAAAAAATACATTTGGGGAATTGAAATAAAAATCAATGCCTGTAAGTGGAAATACACCAAAGAGGCACTGATCACAGTTATGACTGATGGTTCTTCTCAAATCAGACTCATGGACAGAAGCATCTAACTGGTACACTGTCCACACAGCCCTGCATGTAACCACATTGTCTGTTCATTGTTCATTAGAGTGCCCTTTTTCCGCCTCCTTCCTGCCAGGGGGGTCAAATTTCAGGCATGCTGGTGTGACTCAGGGTTTTGGCATGTCAGCCGTCCCCAGGGAGACCCTCTTGGTACCTACTTTAAGACCGTATCCGTGGCAACCCACGGCCATATGGCGGAGCCCTAGGGAACTGTAATAATGAAGGTACCTCAGCTGGTGAGCCACACAGCCCATCTTGAGTATAAATGGTGGGGCAGGTGTGATAGTGTGTATGTCAGTAATCCTAACACTAATTACAGTCACCATTCAGACCCCCCATCCTCTTTTTTACACGCTAATTGTTCGAGGCTGCAGGGGATTCATCGTCTTCCTGTCCTGATTTACAATGTCCCTCATGAGCCTTATCTGTTCCAAGACAGACGTGAAAGGATTTGGTCAGGATTTGTCATGGGAGAGTGTTTGCCTGGTCTTTTTGGATGTAGGGAGAGTAGTTGGTGGTGAGGCAGGACACACCGAATAACCTGCAACGAGGGGTGCTGTGGGCATCACTGAGGACAAAAGTGTCGATGATGATGATGTCAAATTTGTTCACAGAGAGGCTGGAGAGCAATTTAATGTGTTCTCCTGAGACACAGAAAAAAAGATGTTTTTGGATGTATTCCTAAGATTTCTAGGCAGTTCTCCAAGCCCCACTGTAAATGTGGTAAAATAAAGCATGGAATGCCTTATGATTCAGCATTGTAGCATGTGCAGTTTGGGGGTGGAAAAAGGGGATAAAAGTGTAGACAGCGTACAGACATATATTTTAATGCAAAAAAAGATTATTACACAAAAGAACAATCCAGTATGTTGTTACATTTATGTCTATGAAAGGATTTTTCACGATTCAGTGCAATAAAATGATTTTCTCAACCCAATTTCAACCCGGAATGGTACTGTTGAGTTTAGCGCTGAGAAAAAAAAATCTATACAAATCAATACTCATGCATTATTAAAACGTTGCTTGATATAACTGCAGTATTACCCATTTCACAGCTGTGGATATAATGAAGCATGCAAAATTAATCCTGTATATGTAGTGTACCTTAGAGCAATTTGTTTCATCAAAAACCAAATGAACCATAAGTTTGTATTTTCCATATTTAAGGTCTGTATAATAAACACTTTGCATGTGTGACATATATTAGGATGCAAAGGTGCATGTCGCATCACACACAGCTCAATCTGTGAAGGACACTCGAGCGTCTTGTGTGGATGTAGATAGTTGAGGAGGATGTTTTATGGATGACAGAACAAGGACGTGAGGCGATTCCTCAGTAAAATCCATTTATCTGCCTTCAGACAAGTTATTGCTGTATTTGGCAGTTTACATCGCATGACTTCTGCTAAACTGAATCAAATTCAACACCTTCCTCAGTGGCACAACATCTGTTCCTCAAATGAAAAACCTTAAGCCCTTAAAAATGTACATTATTGAAAATGAAAATGTTGGAGAAAATATGTAGGTTGGAAGTGGAGCTCGAAGCATTAGGTTGGGGAGAAACTGTAGGGATAAAACTTCCATAATACAAATCAGGTGGCTATGTTGTATATTGTGAAAGATTAACATTAAATCTAAAATACTAATATTTAATACGCAACACTTTCCTGATTTTAGTAGGTCATTATTCCACACTTCAGATTTAAATTTCATTCAAGTCAAAATGTTTCCTCATGTGTATCTCCTACCAACTCGTGTAATAAGAAAATAATGGATATCTGTGGAAACAAAATGTTTCTGGACAAATAAAGGAACCTGCAACAATTTACACCTGTTAAGAAAAAAAGAAAAACTTTTGTCTTGTTACAACCCTTCATTGAAGCAGTAGATTTATGTCAAATTTTTATTTTAGTTTTCAATTATTACATGAGGCTTCGTTCCTCTGTGATGGACCGGAGTCCCATCCAAGGTGTGGTTTCGCTGCCAGACCCAGTAATCCTGGGAAAGGCTCCAGACCAGGATAAAGCAGCTAGTGGTGATGGGTAGATAGATGGTTTTGTCCCTCAAACTGGTGAAGATTTTACACTGATCGTCGTGAACGTGGCCTCATGTCGTCTCCAAACAGCCACGATACTCTGTCTCACCACCAGAGGGAGATGAAGCGTGAACCCGGACCAGCAGGACAAATGATGTCACACTCACTCAACTTGTCCTACATTAGCTATAATGCAAATAAAGAGAATGAGAAACTTGAAGTTCATTAAAAATGCAGGTGTAGAAGGAAACCAGTATCATACATCATCCGCGCATGAAATAAACCTGTTTAAAAAACTACCCAAGTCGGACAACTGGAGAGCGCGGAGGTCACGAGAAAAAAATAACATCCCAAGTAATCAGTAAACCTGGGAAAACGGGTTGGTCACATTTAATAAATTAATCATTTAGCTTCGGTTATTAACTATTGTGTACTGTTCCTATGTGCTTTTTGGGTGTTATATTTAAGAGCAGACCAGGTTCTCTCTGGAACTGTTCCCCACCCTGATAACGTCATACTGCAGCGCCCAGTCTGAACGCTAGAGGTCCTCAGCGCTCCCGCCCCGCCCCGCCCACGCCGGAGGTCCATGTGGCTCCGCCGGACACAGCGGCACGGAATCCGGCCACATCTCGGGCGGCAGCGCTGACTCCTCCTGAGGCGCGCATTGGGGTGTCCGGACTGCTGCCTGATAACAAGCCAACCATCACGTCTCGACTGAGAGAGTAATAAAAGCAGGAACTCGGTCCGGTTCCCTCACATTAACCGCAAGCCCCGCGGCTATTTAATCGGCGAGAAACGAGCGGGAGTTTGCGACGCGAGCTCCGCGGGGTCCTAAAGGCGGCCGCTACTGGGCCTTTCTCGCGGCCGCACAAACAAAATGGCTCCTGTGCTGGAAAAGAAGCTGTCGAGCGCCGCGGGCGCCGGGGACGCATTGGAAGCTGCCGAGGACGAAGAGGGGCAGGACCTGTGGTGAGTCCCGGCTGCGAAGCCTCGGAGATGCGCCTCCGCGAGGGGGACAGTCGCTCGTTTCTGCTTCGTCATCTTGGGGTTCGTCTCGGTTCGTGCCGAGCGCCGCCTGGGGGCGCCGTACCGGGTGCCGTTACCATAGTACCGTTACCGCCCTCAGTACAGTTACTGTAGTACTGTTACTGTCCTCAGTGGCGTTACTACAGCACGCGACCACCCTCAGTACAGTTTGTAGTATTGTTACCGTTCTTAGTGCAGTTATTGTAGTACCGTTAGTGCCCTCATTGCAGTGACTATAGTTTAGACACTCTTGCGGTTGTGTAGCAGTGCTGTTACCATAGTACGATTACTGCCAGCAGGCCGGGCGTGGGCGTGGGCCTGATGTGGCTGTGTGTTCCCCATCCTGCAGGTCCTCCATCCTCAGCGAGGTGTCCACCAGGTCCAGCTCCAAACTGCCCTCGGGGAAGAACATCCTAGTGTTCGGTGAGTGTGACGTCATATGGCGGCGCCTCCCTTCCCAGTTTTTATTATATTAATACAACTGGCATTGAAGCGTAGTCATTCACGAACAGCGGGTAAAATACCTCCAAAGTTCACTGAACTCCGAAAAGCCACTGATTATTTGGCAAAGTTGTCATTAAGGCATAAGAAAACTAAAGTGAATACAAATAATTGACGTTGGTTTACATATTTTTTTTAAATTCGAGTCCTACTTAGAAAGCCGTGCAACTTAAAATTTTCGTGCAATTCGGTAATAATGTGAAACCGGTGCGTTAGCGCCATCATCTGGGCGGCAGTGTGGAGCGCAGATACTGGAGATGTTTAAGAGCAAAACGGCAAAAACAAAAACAGTGAAGTGCATAAAGATCATGAAACATACATGGAAACAGAGAAACAAACTTTGGATTTGGGATTTTGATTAATTGAGTTGCTCAAGGATTCATTTCGGGATTACTAGACATTAGGTTTTTTTTATTAGTGTCAATTGTTAAAAACTGATGCAATATGTCTTATAGAATATAGTTAAACATTATAGCTGGAATAACTTTTTTAGTCTCTGGACAAATCGCTAGCCTGGACCACACTGAGTGTGTCCTCTTCCCCCCCCAGCAGCTGCTGGACTGAAGACCCGATAGTTTAACAGAATAAGATCCGGAACAAAGTAAGATGAGTAAAATAGTGTATTAGCTGTGACGTTTCCTCTTGCTAACTTAACATAAGTGTTATTTTACTCCTTTATGTCCCTTGATTTACTTTGATCTATATCTAACCTGCTTTTATCAGGGTTTGCCCGTGTAACACAGCTAGTTAGTATGGGTTAGTGTGTAGGTGAGTAGTTTAAATGATGTAGAAATCATGGTGGACATCTTAATATACGTATATATGTATACGTATATATGTAGCTGTGGTTTGAGAACTAGTTATAGCTAGTTAACATGACACAGTGTTAGCTGTGCAGTGAGGCTAAGTGTTTGGTAGATTGTACTAGTTCTGTGACAGGTAATTTTCATTAATTTGTGTTGCCACCTCTGCTCGTGTAGAAGTTTATGGAAATAAGGGAATTTCAGTATTAAACAACTGTATTTAATACATCTCAGATTTCAGTTTTCTGCTCCTTTGTGAAAGTTCCTCAAGGTCAGTGAGTGAATTTTTACTGCCTGTGTTTCTCAATTCATCAGGGGAACATGGCTCAGGGAAAACGACCCTCATGACAAAACTCCAAGGAACAGAACACGTGAAGAAGGGCAGAGGACTTGAGTACCTGTACCTCAGTGTCCACGATGAAGACAGAGATGGTTAGTGTTTTGTAAGCCAGCGTCTTGCCAGAGACAGTTTTAACATGTCCGTATAAGATAAAATGTTTGCTTTGCCTCCTGGGTTGCAGTGAGAATGAAAGGTGTGTTTTTTGTCCGGGTGTATCCTGAGAGTTTTCCTGCCCTGGGTCTGAACAAAAGTTTGAAGTGTGGGTTCAGATCTGGCTTGGACTGTATGAGGTTTGCATTCTCTCCCTGTGTTTGATTGGGGGGGGTTCTTCCGGGTGCTCTGCTTTCCTCACATAGTCCAAAGACATATGATTAAGTTGATTGTCACACCGAATTGGCCTTGGTGTGTGTGCACACGTGCGTGAGAGAGAGAGAGAGATTGCCCTGTGATCAGTTCCAGGGTATACCATGCTTCCTAACCTTAGGTTTTCAGGTTAGGTTCTGCACCACCATGACACTCCATTGGTTATTGATAATGGAAGGTGGAGATGGATGGATCTTCTGTCAAGCTCTCTCTTGCATCTGGAATGTTTGGGGGGGGGGATTGTGTCAGAGCTCTAAACAGACTGCTGACTCCATCATCTCTATCTCTCTCTCTGTCTGTTTGCGCACAGACCTGACGAGGTGCAACGTGTGGACCCTGGATGGTGACCTGTACCACAAAGGCCTACTGAAGTTTGCTGTGTCGGCTTCGTCGCTCAGGGACTCGCTGGCCGTGCTGGTGGCAGACATGTCACGTCCGTGGAGCATCATGGAGTCTCTGTGCAAATGGGCAGATGTGCTGCGTGACCACGTGGATAAACTGTGCATCCTGCCGGAGGAAATGAGGGACATGGAGCGCAAGAGTGAGTCCTAAAGTGGTGGTGGGTGGTCCCAGCCTGAGGTGGTGGAGTCCGTTACACCTTGACATCACTGAACTGGTCTGGTTGTCAAGAAGCTCAAGATTGTTTCAGACAGTGGAGACAATCCCCTCTGGGATAACCAGTTTCTCCTGAGGCCAGTTGGGGAACGAGAGGAACGGTTATCAGTAGCCAGCAGGTGGCATAGCTGTTAGAGATGTCCTCTTACACTCAAAATAGCTAGGTTGGTTTTGGTGCTTACCTGATACAGTAAAAAGTACTCTGGGTAAATGAAGGAACAGACAGGACCTGTTGTCCACCTGAGTGTTGCTGACAGTCATACCAAGTGTCCAAAAGATGGTGGAGCATTGTTTACATGTTGGTCAAAAATATTTTTGTGTTTTACCCCCCCCCCCCCCCCTCCAAGGACAAAGCAGAGAATTTTAGGAAACTGGGCCACAGAAGAGGCTCTTGCAACATGACCAAAATGAGTTTCCTGGTGTGGTTTGGACCTCATATTTCAGGTGCCACCCATGTTTACCCAGCAATAAAGAGACACAGATAGTACAGCAGTTTTTGAAAAAGGCGGTTTCCTCTCATTGCTGTGGTTATTTCCCACAGTCCAAAGAGATGTATGTAATATTTTGTTTAAGGCATATTGTTGACACAAAATTTCCATGTTTGAGTGTGGCATCGCGTCTAGTGTGCACCCACCCTCACACCCTATGCTTCCTGGATTGACTGTGGACCCCCCGACCTGCATTGAAAAAGCAGCTGCTGTTAGTAATTGGATGGATGGACAAAGGTTAAGGTTAGGTGAAGGTTAACAGTTTTGTGAACATTTGGTATGAACAGACCAGGCTACTGACTAAGACCATTAGAACTCACAGATTCCATCTTGTTCCTTCACACCCAAGTGCCATTAAAAAAAACCACCATTGTGCTTTGCCACCAGGAGCCTAAGGTCCACTTTGGCCAGATGGAGTTGGGCTCAGGTCTCAAACATTGACAGTGGTCTAACACAAAGGCCTTGGTTTGAAAAGGCTCTCTTACATAGACTAGCTTTTTGGCCCTTTTCTGAAGTCTTTGACAAAATAAGCAGTTCTTCCTTTCTGGGCATCCAGATAAACTGTCTGTGTTTTGTTGAAGTAACTGTCACATCTTTGAGCTGTGAAGGAAATCTGAAGAACAGAGCTCAGAAATGGTGCCAAACCTGGTCCATAAAGGAGATACAGTTTGAGTATCTTTACACAAACTGACAGAAAAGGATGGAAGGGTCATTTAGTTTCCCATTCTGACTTGCTGTTTTTGATCAGAAATATCTTTGTGTTTTGCAGTGACGCATTCCTAAGGTCTAAGGTTTTTAGGTCTGTTGATGCAATTTTATTTTCTTTCGAGTTGTTTTTCACTTTGGAGAAACGTGATGTGTAAACATACACTTTTGTATTTATTTTAGCTGTCTTCTTTAAACTTTGTGAAGATCATAACTAGGGTTCAAATGGAGAATGTCTTGCATTGGTACTCAGGGAAGTGTCTCCTCTGGTGGCTCTGGAGTCTCGGGTCCGCGGCGCCCGTCTCACCAAGCCATCTTCCCTCGGTACGGCCACACCCTGCTTCTGTTGGCAGTCTTGTGTAAACATTGTTTACCCAGTGGATCAGAAGCACTACAGCTTGTCATCAGCAGCTTGACGTGCATAAAAAACCCACAAGCAACGGCTTAAGATGACAGATCAGAAGCTTTTGCAGACATGTTGTTCTAACACATCTTCTGTCATCACTTGAGTTGCGTTTGGATTTGTTTCCCAGCATTGGGGAGCAAAACGGTGACACTGTTGATCCTGTAAGATGTATGTGTTGTCACTGCTGTCAAATGGCTGTTTGAGACCCTCAGCACTGTCCTCTTCGCTGTCTCAGATTGCAATTGAATCATCCCTTTTATAATCCATCCATCTGTTATGGATATCAGCTTATCCAGTGCAGGTTGGCAGAGCGTAGGGCTGACAGAACTACATTAGAATTTGGGGGAAATGGATTTGAAGTACTTGAAATTGCAGAACTTGTTTTAATCGTGTTTGCGTTTTGTAGAAATTTTTCTGTGTTTTATGGAACTGTCTACGAGTATTATGGGAAACCTCTGAGCTCAGCATGTGAGGGTGCAGATGCTTGGGTTTCTGCTGAGAGTTGATGTTGATGTCTGAAGTGGCTGTAACCCCTGAAGCCCCAGCCCCCATCGGAGCCCTTCACTCTAAAATCTGCACTCCGGAGGAGGAGGAACATGGGCTGTGGCGCAGTAACCGGAGTCCAGCGGGCTGCCGACATGCTCTAGTTGGGACAAAAGTTTGGCCATCCTCCACGTTTCAGATGTCCCAGTTGGCAGTGTAGAAATGTGATTTGGCCACATTTTCACTCTGGAGAAGATTATCTGATAAGTGACTAAATGAGATCGAGCACATAAATCTTACTTTTTCCTTAATCGAGCACTCAGCAAATTCAGGTCTAATTGAAAAACGACCTTGTGCTCTGCAGCAACAAATTAACACGTCAGTGTCAAGGATATTGCCGGAAAGTGTGTGCCCTGCTCTATCTAGCAGCAGCTGGCGCCACATTTAGAATCTTCACGATGGATTTAAAGAACCTGCTCTTGCTGTAGTTCCCTTAATCCAGATACTTGCCCTGAATTGATACAGTGAAAATTACCCAGGTGTATTACTGAGTAAATCTGTGTAAGTAGCTTAACGTGCAAACCTGACATTATAAGTGACTTTGGTAGGAACTTGTCATATAAATTAATAACTGCAATAATAATAACAGTAAGGTGTGTGTGTGTGTGTGGGAGAGAGAGAGAATAGACTGGGACTGTCTGAAGTTGTAGGTGTTTATGTCTGGATTGTGACGCTGGCCTTGCTGCACCCCTCTCCCCCTTTCTCTGTCCAACCCACAGTTCTGAAAGACTTCCAGGAGTATACAGAGCCCGAGGAAGCCATCCAGGGCTCCCCCCAGAGACGGGGGGGTGGACCAGGGTCTGAGGACGAAGGGGCACTCCTGCCACTCGGGGATAACGTGTTGACACGCAACCTCGGCATTCCAGTGCTGGTGGTCTGCACGAAGGTAAGCGACGCTCCAGTTTTGACCCCACCACCTCAGCACTGCTGTCAAAACAGAGCTCTGCTCTTTCATCTGAGAACTGTACTTGGCCTAAATTTGGAGCAGCGTGTGCCTGTTTAAACCATCACTTCAGGATTGATGGACCTGGGTTTGAATCTACTAAAAAAGCAGTATTGTATTTCACTGAAGCCCCAGGGAGCACAGATCGCGTGGTCTAACCTTGTGGGCTGTGTGGTCCCACGTGGGACCAATGGTGTCTCACGTGCCTCTGTCACAGACCCACCTTGAGTCACCTTTATGAATAACTCTTGTCTGTTCACCAAACCATATCTTCAGTGGCTGACAAATAAGTCCTCTGCTTGTTTATTAGCATAACTGACAACTTCCTTTTCAAGCTGGTTATTTATAACACATGTTCAGTTTTTGGTCCTTCGAAGGAATTTGCTGCGTATTTCCTGCTTTTTTTTTTTTTTTTTAAACCTTATATCTATTTTTGGAGTTCAGGGTATTTAGATGACTTGTGTGAATCTGTATGATTGTGACATATTATTCTTGTATTAATTCTTTGTTAGTTATATAGAGTGAGGGGTGATGTCTGGACCTGAGAAAAGCGTGCAGTTGTACTGAGGCTCCTCTGCGTCTGTAAGGAGGCAGCAGGTCTATAGTGTGTCTGCTTGCAGTCACAGCTCCTTTCTGTTGCACATTTAATGGAGCCATGTGCACCGTTTCTAATTCTGGAAGCGTCGTGGGCTTGTTTGTGTGTCAAGTCACAGGGCTGCTGTATGAGAAGAGTCCTGAATTGTGGTGACCACAGATGCCTGTTCCAGGCACATGACGTTTTTCCTTTAAGAAGCACTTTTGGTGGTTTAATAACATTTTTAGTGTTATAATTTGGTCTGTCATGGTAACGGCTGTCCTCTCTCACCCAGTGCGATGCCATAGGTGTTCTGGAGAAGGAGCATGATTACAGGGAGGAGCATTTCGACTTTATCCAGTCCCACATCCGACGCTTCTGCCTGCAGTGTATCCTTGTGCTCTCGCAATGTAAACCCTGTCAGACCACTGACCATCCCACGTCAGGGCCGACCACTCAGATTTCCTGGAGGGTAAAAACTTTGCTCTAGAATTTTCCTTAACACCTTCTCCCACTGCACAGATGGTGCTGGATTAATTTATACGTCAGCCAAAGAGGAGAAGAACCTAGACCTGCTGTACAAGTACATCGTGCACAAGCTGTATGACTTCCAGTTGACCACTCCCGCCACAGTTGTGGAGAAGGATTGTGTGTTCATGTGAGTGTTGCCTTTTTGCACACGGAATCATATTTAATATTCAGTCTAATCCTTCAAGCAGTCTGCTTATTTTGTTTTCACGTAGATGGGTCTCATCTTTTAATAATACAGAGGAATAATAATAAATGGTAATTAGAGCTGTCGCCTCCCACTCAAAGGACCCAAGTTCTAATCCCACATCCTGGTATAGTGCCCTTTGCTTAAGGTACTTGCCCTGAACTGATACAGTAAAAATTATCCAGCTGTATAAACAGGTAAATCACTGTAACTTGGTAAAAAGTTTGAAATTTTATTATATGGTTGCTCTTATTATTAATTTTGTTGAAATGTGGGGGGGGATATCTCCGATTCCCTGCAGTCCAGCAGGTTGGGACAATGACAAGAAGATTGCCATCTTGCACGAGAATTTTGTGGCGGTAAAAGCTGAGGACCCGTTTGAAGAGTTCATCACGAAGCCAGCAGTGCGAAAGGTAGAGGAGGAAACACTCGCAAACAATGGGCTCCATGCCATCTGCGCGGCTGGATGGCTGTCTGCCCTCACACACTCGCCCTCTCTCTCTCCGCATGTACAGCTTGTTCCGGACAAGGAGGTGAGCGCTGAGGACGAGCAGGTGTTCCTCATGAAGCAGCAGGTGAGTAGACTGTGGGGATGACCACATGACACGTGTTTTGCACTCCACCAGGAGTGGCCTGGTTCTCGTGAGTTCACAGCATCTGAATGGTAACGAATGTGTGCCAGCAGGTGGTGTAGCGGTTAGAGCTGCTACCTTCCAGTAAAAGAATGCAGGTTTGAATCCCACCTACAGCTGTTGTGCTCTTGATCAAAGTTTTTACCCTTAATACAGTAAAAATTGCACTGCTGTAAGTCATTGTACGTCACTTTGGAGAAAATCAGCAGATAAATAAGGGTAAGTGTTCAAAAAAAATTTGTGAGCGTACTTTGGTGAAGTTACAGTGTAGACCCTTGACAAGAAATGGCTTTATTTAAAACAAAAACTGATCTCATAAGTAATGCAGTTTGCCAGGTATTACAGGGAATAGGTGTGGTATTAGACCCTGACAATGCAAACAGTAACAGCCCTTCAGCAGGTTTTACAGCAGTTCAGAAGGTCAATGGCCATCAGCGCTGTTTGACACGAGGAATGACTGAGGTCTCTCTGCTCTGCTTCCTGCACATAGCACAGCAGTCTCATCTGAGGGTGCGAGTCGCACGAGGACGGCAGTTCCCCCCTTCCTAGTCGGCTGCCTGGGTGCTGGGTCTTTCCCTGCTTTGTGTGAAACTTCCTTCCCTCTGCTGCTCCCATTTGCTTTTATACAAAACAAAATCTGTTTGTGGTGCTCAAGAATTTGGTTTAGACCTTCCATAAGGACAGGAATTAGCCATTTTTATGTACATTTCCATGCTGCTGATTCCTTTGTTTTTACCTTCCACTGCAGTCACTGTTGGCGAAACAGCCAGCCACTCCAACGAGAACCACAGTAAGTTCTGCACACCACATCGCAGCTCTGGGTAACATGAGGTAAATGTGGAGCCAGGGGAGACTGAAATATCCAAAGATAAGCAGTAACGGGGCTCACGGTTTGGGTGTTTGACACGCTGGGCTCTTGTAATCCAGTTCCATTGTAGATGTTTGTTATGGGTTTGTTATATGTCAGCTTCTGTGGAACATGGTGCTCCTGTCGGCAATATGTGTTGTTGCTCAAAGTATCTTGCCAACATGCCGAGCTGCTGAGAGTCACTCTGCTTCCCCTTGTCAGGAGTCCCCTGCACGAACCGGTGCTAGTTCTCCCCGACAAGCAGCCCGTTCTGGACAGGCCAACGTGACCAGCGTCTCCCCCATGTCAACTGTCAAGAAGCCGGACCCCAACTTGAAAGGTGGAGCTGCTGAGTAATGTGGAAACACAAACTGTTTGCTCTCCTTGCCATGGCTGCTACAGAGAATTGAGACCAGCACATCAGAGAGATAATGCTGTATTTTTGCACCTGATCTGCAGCATTTTGCCCCAGTGGGGGTGAATGTCCTCAAAATGACAGAAATGTAACTGGAGCTGTCTGTGTGTAATGTGGAGTGTAGAAAAGCAGTGTGCAGACACTGCCATCTTGAGGAAGTTATTGGAATAATGCCCTGTTTGTGGAAAAGGAGTCATTCAGTGCCCTTTTTCAGTATTGGTTGACTATGTCATCCTATGTTCTCCACCTCCACTATGGTCAGCTACTCTCTATTCTCATGCCCTCCAAGTGCCACCATATTGCCAACTACTTTTGAATGGCAGCCCTTTTTGGCAAACCACCGTTAACCCCTCACTTTCGTTCTCAGGGGCGGCCGCGAATGAAGGAGTCTTGGCCAACTTCTTCAACAGCCTGCTGAGCAAGAAGACTGGCTCCCCAGGGAACGCCGGTGCTGGGGTAGGAGGAGGAGGTGTTGCGGGACCGCCTAAGAAAGCAGGTATGGGCTCCCCTGGGGTGCACACACTGCTCCCAGCTTCCTGTTGCCCTTGGAACAGGCAGCTGTCTGGAGGTTTTGCCCACAGCGCCTCTGGCTGTGCGAGTGAGGGGGAGAGAGTGTGCTATTGGGTAGCCTGAGAGGCAGGGAAAGGGGTCCAACTCTTGATGCTGGAGGGGAGGAGGGGCAGATTCATGGAAAATTATCTGTCCCAGACTAGGCGGTGGAATATTTAACTGCCCTTCCCACAGAAGCAGCAGTGCCTTTGCAGAGCAAAGGGCTCAATTCCCGTTTCCCTGCTTGTCCAGGGGGTCATGAAGACGTTCATATGCTTGCTGGACATTGACCCTGACGGTTAACCGGACCAATGCAGAAAGCTTGGGTGAAAGACCGCATTGCTGGCCCCCACGTCTGTATTTCAAATATCCTGTTGCTGTCCTTGCAAGTTTGCTCCTGCTGGGCTGTTGAGAGAGAGAGAGAGAGAGACTGTATAAAACTGAATGAGTGTAAATTGTGGTCTGTCCTTCTTTCCCTAAAAAGCTATTTGAAATTTTTGTTTTTGTGTGTTTCTTAAGGGCAGAAGCTGGATTTGACTGATGTCTAGGGGGGGATTGGACAGAATGACCTGCAAACCGGACTCCAAGGCAACGGCCAACAACTTATCACCAACAGAGAAGGAACCATGAACCCACAATACCTCTGGCACTGAGCATCGCACACAGAGAGGAAAGGAAAAGCAAACCCAACTAACCAATCTGGCCACACATGTCCATCGGCCACTCTGTCAGGTCCACTTTCTCCTTTGGCTCAAAGTGTGGCGTTGAACAGGAAGTTAGCAGAGGTAACTGAAGGCATGGCTCTATTATTATTATTATTATTATTATTATTATTTTATTTTTTTTTTTTAATTTTTTTTTTCTCTTTCCAGTCCTTTCTAAAGTGGAAAGCATGCCTGATTATGTAAGAGGCTCATACTTCCTGGGATTCGGCCAAACCCCCCTGGCCTCTGAGGTCCGGTTTAGCTCGAGATATTTCCACCCTCCCTTTTTGTCGCTCGGAACAGTAAAGCGATAGCTTTTTTTTTTTTTTTTTTTTTTTTTTTCCCCCCCCCCCCCCCCCCCTTTTTTTGGAAGTCTCCTGG
>UFQX01000451.1:121938-182630 GCA_900497675.1 Arapaima gigas
TTTTTTTTTTTTCCCCCTCCCCCCTCCTCCTTGTTCTGGAAGTCTACTGGAGGGAGAACAGACAGATTGTGTTCAAATGCTTAAATCTGGCACAAGTCTAGAAATATGAAGTAAATACAAAACAAAGTACCTAAGCTCTTATTTATATATAAATTATATATTTGTTTATTTTTCTTCACTAAACTGAACTTATGGATTCATTGTGTTAATCATGTTAAACTCCATTTGTGTGGTAAACTTTGGCTAATGGCATGTAAGTATACAGCGTGCCTAAAACCGGCAAATAAGTGGCAGATTTAGTGACTTGGCACATATTTGTAAATGCCACCTAAATATTATAACAGAAGCGGTGGTGTTGTGGTAGAGAATGCACTAGTTTTGATGAAATTGTTGGAGGGGAAAAATAGAACTTTAAGTTGGCTGAATATATATATTTTTTTATTTTTTTTTTTTATTTTTATTATTATTATTTTTTTTTTACAGGAAGGGGCTGACTGGGGTGGGAGGGGGGTATCGCTGGTCTTACTGCTATAACTCCAAGTGCCTGTCACAGTGTACTGTCACAACCACTTCGAAAGCACTGCACAGCAGTCCATTTGGGTTCCACAGATCATCTTGGTTTCACATGTAATATATTTTTTTATTTAATTTACTAAATTATGTACAGTTAGCATATTTTTATTTCTAATGGAATTCCACTAGTTTCTTGGGCCCAGGTGGAGTTTTTTTGACTGAGCAGTGGGCACTTTCCCTTGTTTCCTAACTAGTAAGAGAAAAAAAGATATTTACGTACCAGATTTATTTTGTTGGAGGATCTGTGGCCTGGTTAGGGATACCACTGTTGGCTGTGGTAATATGCAAAATGAATAGTGAATACCAGAAGGAAATAAGTTGTGATTGTAATAGGGTTTAATATTGGTTATTGAGACAGTTGTGTTCCTGTTACAATAACTCTTCCATATGAAGTTTTTTGTCCCCTGTGTGGCAAGTTAGTATTCAACATTCCCTTTTTTATAAGGTGGCAAAGGAATCTGGCTCAGTGTAGCTAAAATGTTTATTTTGCATATCAGTAGGAGATGGGCAGGGGTGACATCCATTTACTGCACTGTTTTTAGTTGATTTCTGTTTTTCTTTCTCAGCTGTTTAGTGTGAAAGTTGGCAGCCTTGACTGAGTTTAGTATGTAGCTAAATAGCATTTTTGTCTTAATTTCCTGAAATACCACTAATTTCAACACTATGTAAAATATCAGGACCTACTGTGATTCACAGTGGATGTTGCACAGATTTGTTTACCAACACATAGACTGGTAGAGAGTCTGTTTTGTTGTCGGGAGATCGAAGGCTGGAAATGCCACCGTCGCTGTGTTTCTGGGATTTCCCCAAACTGTTGCAGATTTAGAAATAACAGCTAAGTGCTTCGGAAAAAAATGGAAAGAGACAGAAAAAGATGTAGAGAATATGGATGTGGAACCAAAGAGGCAGAATAATGTTCTGTCCACCAACCCATTTAAACCAGCTGCAGCCATCATCCCAGCTGCTTGTCCTCCAAAAACAACCCAACTGTCACACAACGCTGCGCTATTTAAGGGAAAACTACATGATGCTAAATTTTTTGCAAAAATTGAGTGTAATTTTTGTCCCATGAAAATACTTGTTGTACAAAAGGAAATGTCGATCTGCAAACGTGGAGCGGTTGCACTTACCTCTGACACTTTATATAACTTGCACAGAACATTGAACCTGACAGCTTTTGATGTATTGAGAGTTATTTATTGCCACAGGGAAAAAAATTGAAAAGCTAGGAGTATTTGAAGGATGATAATGTTTTATTGTGGATTTGCTTCCCTATAAACTTGTTCTGCACAACCATAGTTACCGTGCAGGTAATAAGTATGATTCTCAGCATAACTATACTGTTACGGTGTTACTTGAAATTGGTCAGATGCTCTTAGCTTTTCAGTGATTATATATTTTTTTTATTTTATTTTTTTTGGGTCAACACTCCATACTGTTGTCTGTCTGTCAATTGCTGAGTGACCTGCACAACTCAACACCTGTTTGCCTGCTTAAAAAAAAAAAAAAAAAAAAAAAAAACACTGCAGGGCCTCAAAGCCTCTCAGATAATAAGGTGACATCACTAGATCCAACATGGTGGCCGTGTGATGCACTTACTGCGGTGAGTCTTTCTTACTGCAGTGAGACATCATGATGCAAAAGTGCAGGATGGTCACGTATCTAACAGATGTACAAGTTTGACTGGCGAGAAGCAAAAGGACTCATGGAGCTGCTCACACACAGGTCGCACTTTTGCTTTGTTGTATAAGGATCACTTTGAGTGAAATGTTTACCGTGATGCCAGCGGTTGCTGTGTACATTGTAGCCTAAAGAGATGCATTTAGTGTTAACACAGGAGAAGAAAAAGCTTGGCTTTCAGTCCATTTATGCAGGAGTTAGAGGGCTTGTCAGGCCTGGTTGTACCTGGGGGGGTCTGACGGTGAGGCTTTGTTCCTATGCAATACTGCAGTTTAGGGTCAGTCACCAATGAGCAAACCTGTCTTTATCAGTCTTGGCTTCAATAAAATGAGTCCAGACCACAGCAGTCGTTCTTGTTGCTGTGTGTGTGAGTGAGGAGTGAGCGAGAGATGGACAGACATCCAGTGTGCACCGTTTCACATCCTATGTTTCTGAGATGGACTGGACCACCCTGATCCTGCGCTGGACAAATGGTACACCGTTGATAGACCCATCGAAACAGGACTTGCCACTGTAAGCAAAGCACAGTGAACTTCTGCACAGTATTAGTTAAAAGGTGTGTGTACTTATGGGGTGAAAGTATTAGTTTTTCCCCTAAAAATTACTCCTTTTCACTTTAATATTGTTTGTTTCAAGACCTTGCTGAACATGAAAAATGTCTAGCATGGTTGGTCTGTACATTTAGTTTTTTTTAAGGGTGTGTAGAATTTTATTTGTATATGGGGGGGGGGTAAAGGGCTTTTCTTATTTAAAATTCTAAACTCAAAACCTTTTAACTGACTTTCACCAAAATGCGCCCGCCGGTGGATCCCTGCAGAGCGGATCTCACACCTGTGCAGGTACAGTAAGTCGTCGCACTTACGTCATTCGACATGATAAACGTCAAAGGTGCTGAAGTTCCCCCCCCATTTCCTCTGCTTCGCCGAAGCTTTCTGCGGTTCTGGCTACTGCGCCACCTGCTGCCTCACGAAATGTGTGTTTTTGGATCATTCGTAGGGAGGGGCACTTGAACTGACAACCCTCAGGTTAGAGCGGCACTGTCCGCTTAAATAAACGCCGCTTTTTATAGTTAACGTAGCCGGGGGCTGTTGTACCTGTCCGTCACCGCTGCACACCTGAGCGTGACGTCACGAGCGCGGTCTGATTCTCAGAGCCGCTAAATTGTAACTAGTGAGCGCGAGGGGGCGTTTGACCACCTCGCAGACACTCGGACCCCAGACCCGGAGAGGCGCGCACAGCTGATGTCCTCGCTGGATTTTCGGCACTAGCTCCACCTCCCAGGGGGCGGGGCGAGGAGGGGCGGAGCCTCCATATCTGCCAAGGGAACGGAGGTTCGCGCTTCACACTTGGAGCGTCGAAGAAGAGAAGCTGCGCTGTACGAACGCTGACGGTCCGCAGGGAAGTTCGGCAAGAATATAAATATTCACGTTCACACAGAATCAAGGTTTTTGTTTCCATTAAAGTGGCGGTCGGTGCAACGATGGACTTGAGTTGTGAGGTGAAAAGTGCAGCTGCTGAACACCGGTGAGGAGACCTTGGGGATCGTCGCCGACGGCTGACCAGCATCACTGGCTGGCGCGAGGGATCTGCTGCGAGGCGGACGGTGATGATGCGCTACAGCACGTGCCATGAGCTGATCCGAGCGGGAACAGTACGGGTCACCGTGGGTCACTGAGCAGCAACACACACACACTCACACACACGCCCACATATACACTGTGAGAGTTCTCGGGCGACGCGGTCATGAGGAGCCCCAGGGACGCGGACGGCTTCGACGGCGAGGCCTCCAACGCATCCATGATGCCAGGGGCCGACAGCCCGTACCAGGCCACCACGGAGCCCGTGCGCACGCGGCGATTGATGGGGGGCGCGCGCTGTGACATCGGCTACCTGCGCTCGACCTTCGGGATCTTAAAAGTACTCGAGGTGGTAAGTGGCGCCTGTGAGATGATAATGATAATAATAATAATAATAATAATAATAACAATAACATTCGCTTCAGGAGGAATGAGAACAGGGTGATGATCAGTGAAGGTGTGTGTGGTGTGTGTGGGGGGGTGTTTGTTCTGTTTATCTTGGTCATATTCTGGCTTCTGTCGTTGCTGAGGTAAATATTTGCTAAGATTAATTTCTTGCCTCCGCTGTAAATATGAGCGCCGCTCTGTTAACCGCAGTGAAACAGCCGGTTACAGGTGTTTCCTTAGCGGCCGGACAACTAGTAGTTTAAAAGTACTAGTTAAACTTAGAATCGGGTTCTTAGTTGTGCTAAATTACTGACTCAATTTCGGGAGTTTTTATTAAATCAGCTTTTCCCGATGCAGCCGCCGTCCCCTGTATTAAAATTAGTTTAAATTTACTGGTAAAAGAAAATCCGCTTCCTTTCAGTTGGTGGTGGAATTAACTAGTTTAAATATTAGTAAGAAACCGAGGTGAATAACCTCATTTCCTGCAAAACATATCAACTTTATATCGTTTATCGGTCACCTTTATCCAGAGTGGTTTACACTGATATAACTATTTATGCAGCTGGCTATTCTTACTGTATTTTACTGTGTGTGTGAGAGAGATTAATACTCAAGGACAGTAAAGTGATGCTTCGAAGTTATAAATGACATGTTATAATAAGTGCGGAGTATTTTCCAAAGACTTTCCATCAGTCCTTGTGGTTAATGTAATTCGCATCTCTTGTTGAAGGTAATATGCTGACAGGCGTCAAAGATCTCATTTAAATAAGTCCAGCCGTCCTGCAGTCGGTGGGCAGTTGGTGCTGTGTGGCCTGACGTGACCCCACGCTGTACTGTAAAATGGAGTTTTCCCCTCAGTTTAATAGACAGGAGCTGCAATTTTGGCGGGGGGGGGGGGTGATTTCCCAAGGGTCGCAACGCAGTTATCTAAGGAATGCTTTATTCTGGGTTGGGGGGTGTGGTGTTTCACCAGGTTTACGTTCACATTCTGATCCCAAATATGAGCTCTGTCAACAGCCTGGTGGGTGAGGTGCCGTAACTCCTTGTCCAAAGACCCATTGTTTTAGAAGCTTCTCGTTTTCTTGTTTCCACAACGTCCGGGCCGTTTTGTCTGTCCCCTTTGCCCCAAAAATGAATCGTAATGACAAAAATTGCAAGTAGAACAGCCTTTAATTGAAGCACCTGGTATCTCAGCTGGGGACTTGCTGCTTTGGCTCGTGGTTAAGCAAGTCATGACTACAGTGCGTGTGGATTTGGCTTGTGAGCCTCAATCAGATGTTTTAACCAGATGTTATGAAAAAAGGAAAACAATAGGACGCCTCCCTGGAACACGTTTGTTCGGGGTTCGGCCCTTTAGGAAAACAATTCTCACAGGTTTGCCTGCATGTCAGGACTCAACTTTTGGACTCTTTTCTGTCCACTTGTACAAACGTGGGAATCTGAAAGCAGAGGAGCGAAGGAAGCGATTAAGAAAAACAGGTGCTGGAGAAAGTTGCCAAGCGATGTAAGGCGGCCGAAGCCAGATGCTGAGATGGTGTGAAAGGTCCTCCTCCCAGTGTTGCTCGTTTTGATGAAAGTCTTTCCTGGTGACACAGATAAAGCCATGTGACTGCAGGGTCAAAGGTCACTCCTGTTTCGGAAGCCTGGCCACAGACTGCCACGGAGGCCGACCGTGGGTGGAATCGGCCAGACAGTTGCTAACTATGCATAAACTTCCTCATTTTTTGGGATGTGCAGAAAAAAATCGCTGTTGTTTTGGTATGAGATCACAGTCTGAACAGGACTCCCTGTGGTTTCGGTTATCTGGGAGGTGGACATGCTTGTGTCTGCCCTTTGTCCACCATGTCCTCTTGGGTCTGTGGGTGGACCTGCTGCTGCTGGAGTGACTGGCTTAATGGTAAAGGGATTGAATTCCACCGCCTGCTGCAGCTCTTGTGTTGGAGGTAGTTTCCACTGTAAAAAAAAAAAAAAAAAAAAAAAAAAAAAAAAAAAAAAAANAAAAAAAAAAAAAAAAAAAAAAAAAAAAAAAAAAAAAAAATTCACCTGCTGTTTGAGTGGATAAAACACTGTAAGCTGCTTTGGAGAAAAGTCAGCTCAATAAATTTATGTAAATATGCATGAAATATGTTTAAAAAAAGTCATGCTGGATACAAGTTTTATGTGAGAAATTCTGCTCCCACCAGTTAGTTCACCTGGAGAGGGTGTTTCGTTTTGTTCCAGCAAACTACAGGTTCAGTGAGAGGACTGACTGTCCCGTTCGACTGGCTGGTTCTCCGTCGGTTGGTGAATTAGCCTCGTTGAGCAGACAAATATTTCTTAACACCTGAGGTTAAAGTGCAGTGGCTCTATGGCGGAGCTGGGAGAACTGGTCTAGGCCCAGACACGTGATGTTTAGCAATTACTCCCAGATATTTGTTCTGTTGGGGCATCAGAATCAGGTGGCGGACTCTCTGCATGTTGCTGACGGTGGACAACTGTCAGACAAACTCTGGTGGTAACAGGTTTTTTTAACTGGTAGGAGTTTTTGGTCCCTCAGTCTGAACCTGGGTACTCAGGAAGGGGTTTGAAAGCACCTCATTTTCTGTGGGGTTTGCATATTCTCACCTTGTTTTGCTGGATTTCCTCCTACAGGTCATATTTCATATTTCAGGTGAACCTGTGACTCTGAATCACTCTTGGCACGTGTTTGTGTGGGGGGGGGGGACACTCCTTGAAGGACTTTAACTAGCAACTTTATGGTTTCAAGTCCAGCTCTTTACCTGCTTCCTCTCCTAGTTTCTGCTGAACCTGTGGAATGTGACACCCTGGCAGCTCTCTGTGTTGGTCATGCAGGGCACCCTCGGTTTATACTGATTCAAATAGTTTTCTCCCAGTTTCATTAAACTTTCATAAAGTATATAAAAAAACACCCAGTGAGCTTCCAGAACACATCACCCTCAGAAGCGACCAAAATCACTCAAAATACTCATGAGCACATCGCATCGCTATCATTCTTATCCTCTCTTTAAAAAGAAAAACAGTAATTATGCATTTATAGAAAAGATTAGATCACCTCCCATGAAGCATTTAGGAAGTTAAAACCCCTATGTTACAGAAAATTTTTAAAAAAGCTGAGTATTCACCACATGCGTTGTTTTAAAAACATGTGAATGATCTTCAAATGGAATGAACAGGAAATCACTGAACCATATTTAAAAAAAAAAAAAAAAAAAGGCAGCTGAAGTACGACCTTCGTCTCCCGGCTCCTCTCTCAGCCGATGGCCCTGGTAGGATGATGGGGTTGGTGCCGACGGCTGTTCACCTGCACGTGTTCTGATCCTAAGCAGACAGTTAGTACATCACTGCAGTCACACCTCTTCATGACTTGTTGCTCGGCACCGCGTTGAACTTCAGCTGCAAGGTCATCCAGATGCCCCCCCCCCCCATAGCACAGGACTCTCCAACAGCTTAATAATCTATTTATCTGACACTTTTCTCCAAATCACCTTACGATGATGTTTGTACGCTAAGATACCCATTTATACAGCAGGGTAACGTCTACTGTATCAGTTCAGGGTGAGTACCTTGATCAGGGGTATCACAGCATCAGGTGGGATTCAAACCCATGTCTTTGGAATACGAGTCAGTAGCTCCGACTACTGTACCCCTGTTGTAATCTCGCTGGTCCCTGTTTTGTCGCTCCCATGAACCTCTAAGTCACCCCTCCACTAGCCCTGCCAGGGTGGATATACTGGATCAGCAGCCTGTCCTGCAGTTTGCTTAGTGGAACAGTGGCCACACCCACTGGAGACCCCCAGGTGTGTGGAGGCTCCCTCAGGGGTATGTGGAACAAAGAAGCAGCAGGTGGAGGGCGGTTCTCCCACTGGACCCCTGCAAGCTGTTTACAGGCAACCTGATCTGCAGGGGTGGGGGCGTTGGGATTAGGTTCCTACCCAGCATGCTCCTGGTGTGGCGCCACGGGACGCGCCCACAGCTGATGTGTCACAGTGGTCACAAGTGGGCGAGAATAAGCACACGTCACATGTTCGGAGTCCGTGTTTGGCAACCCAAACGGCTGGTTTTTCTGAATTCCTCAGGTCGACTCCCTCTGCTGCTGTAAAGAGTGGCATTATGAGGCCTCCTGAAAGATGCTTTTATTCCCGTTTGCCACCCCCCGTGTTGCATGTTAATGATCTTCCTTTAACTGCTTTGCTTTCCCTAAATACATCTCTTGTTCTCCTTCTGTGGGGGTTTCCTGATTGTCTTCTTCTTTGTCTTGATATACTTTAGACAGTTTTATTTTTACTGCACTAACTGTAAGTAGTAAACTGGCTCCTTAAACTTGCCAACACATCTGGGTCCAGATGTCTGTTGTACCTGGATTTATTCACACATTCAAAGTCACTTTTACTGCAGAGTCACAATCAGTACAATAATAGTAATAATGATGATGATGATTAATAATAATAATAATAATAATAATAATAATACAGATTCATCCCCATTTACTCAGGTTAGATTCTATCAAAACCTTCAGTGAAGTTTGAGGAATAAGTCTGTATGACTTAAACTTTAATGTTGTTTGAAACTAAGGAAGATTAATGTGTTTGAAATTACTGGACAGAAGAAAGACGTCGTCTCCACACATTTCTGCTGGATGCTGACCGCTGGGTGATTCATCCCATAAACATGCGCACTGTAAACACTGTGGAAGTGAGTTGAACAAAAGCGACAATTCCGTCTGAGTGCATTTTACTTTTTCCTACTGGCTGGGCAGGTAAATACAAGATGTTTTTGCTCAGCAGCACAGAGCTTTGATAAGAAAATGAGAATAAACTGTACAAAAATGGGGATATGTTTATTTCACGAGGTGTTTGGGTGACAAGTCCAATGAAGAAATGAAGCATCATGGCTCCCCACCGAGACACCTGCTTCACTGTCCACTTCAGTTCGTCTCATACCCGTGCTGCCCAGGGCATCTGCGTGTAGTCAAACTTTAGATTGGGGCACTGACTTCCCACGTGGCCTGGAGGTTGAGGTGCAGGTCTTTGGCAGACGGGGTTCAGCTCTCTATGTGGCAGCAGGTAAAGATCAAAAACAGACCCCCAGGTCTCTCTCAGGGGTTAAATGGGTTTAACTGGAAACCGTTTATTTTCCTAATCACTCCCGTGAGAGACAAAGTTACCATTTACTTTGCATGCTGGGTATTTTTTATTTGGATCGGACCATTTGGGTCGAAATTCCGCTTGCGTTACCTCGTGCGGTGAGGCAGCATCTGAGGAGAACTTCCGAAGTGACAGCTTCTACCCGTTTTAACGTGAGAAAAAGCCGAACACCACGTCCCGCCTCTGTCTTGCTTGATTCACAGGCTTTTCTAGAACCTGCGGGATGTAGCAGCGCAGCAGAAAGGGGAGGCGTTGCCATGGGAGGCGTCCGCCATCGGCAAACGCCTGTCTGATTTGCATTGCAAACAGGGTGGTGCTCACCTTTGGCAGCAGGAGGGAGCTCATTGTTATTATCGCCGTGTTTAATTTCCATCTACGATAACCGACCGCCGCTGTCGGGTAAAAGCCCTCAGCGTTGGAGAAATGTTATATCTGCAGAATAAGTAGGTTCACCTCCTTGTCCCCCCAAGTGGTCTCTCTCACAGGTGAACTGTGGTGAGCCAGTCTCTGAAAGGACGGCGGTCTGATCCGAATATCACCGAGCTCATTAACACAATATCCCCCGTTTGTCATTGTTGTTATTCGTTTGTCTGACCCTTTTCTCCAGAGTGACGTGGTGTGAGGTTGCACTGAATTAAATATTTATATAGCGGGGTAATTTTTACTGTATCAGTCAGGGTAAGAGTGCTACAGTGGGGGTCCTTTGAGCAGAAGGCTCCAGCCACCGCTGTTAAATTTAAATTTTCCATTTATTCACTAAAAAACGCTTTTCTGGCGGCGACATGCATCAAGCAGCTTACGAAGAGAAGTGGACGCGGATGTGATTCCCGAGTCGAGTTTTTGCATTACTTTTTATTTTGAGCAAAACTGATAACGTAGCGACAATTTATGGCATCAGGAGAGAAGTGGGTCTGAAAGAGACGCATTTTGAGACCCTTCCACCGTTTAGGGGGATTCGGCGGCTCTGAGGGACAGAGGGAGCTCATTGGGGTTTTGTTTTTGGGTCTTGTCTGTGTGGGACCAGAAGTCAGCTTAGCTATTAAGCAGCTGAATAGCTTAGTAAGTTACCTTTGTGAGGCAAGAGCTCAGGGTGATATTTAAAGGTTTATAACTAATCTGTTTGCTTTTATGTTTAACCGCGATTTTCTCTGGTCAGCTCAAGGCGGCTCTTGCTGGTGTGTTACTAAGTGTTTGACTGCTTTGGTGGGGGGTGTTTGATGACGCAGCAGATTTTTTCCTTTGTGCCCCCCAGGCGCTCTCCCTCATCGCCTTCATCTGCATAGAGACCGTCATGCTGTGCCTGCCCTGCGGGGGGGTCTACTTCTTCGAGTTCGTCAGCTGCAGCGCCTTCGTGGTCACCGGCGTCCTCCTCCTGGCCTTCAGCCTCAACCTGCACGCCAAGGTGCCGCACATCAATTGGACCCTCACGGTGTGTGTTGCTGGTCCCGCTGCTGCTGCTGTGGCCACCAATTACCTCTAACCCCGTGACCCCTGTGTGTTTGCTGGTTATTCCCACCTGAAGCCTTGAGTAGCCAGTTTGCTGTGATTTTAACTGATGAAGAGCAGCACTTAAACCTTTAATCCTACTGCAGGAGCACTTAATATGCATTTTCGGTAGTGTGTGAATTATGTTTAAACCAAATTCTTGTTATTCTGAGAACTAATAATGACACAGAACAGTTTTCTTATTCCTAGACGTTCCGCAGAACTGATCAAAAATTTCATTGGAACATACTGGATTTAATCAGTCTCAATTTTTTTGGGAATATAATCAACATATAATCAAAATACTACAGTTATATATTTTATGAATTATTAAAAAAACTGATTCCCCGTTAGAAGATTTTCAGGAATCAGACTGATGTGGTTTAACATTAAAATGACAGTGAGTGTTTAGTTTATTTTATTGTTCAGTCAAACATTATCTCATAATGGAGGTAATGGGAAGGCCCCCTGATGGTTGGTGTCCGTCCATCTGTCAACCCATCCATTATTGATCAGCACTTGTCCGGGTCCGATTGCGCTGGTCCGGAGTCTATTCCAGAAACGTAGGGTGTGAAGTAAAATACACACTGCACGGGGTAACCAAACACACACACTACAGGCACTTTAGAGCAAACTGTTTGACTTGAGCACATCTTTGGATGGTGGGAAGAAACCAGAGCACCCAGATGACACCCATCTTGACCTAGTAAGAACATCCAGACTCTGCACACATTGAGCTGTATTGGTGGCCAAACAGTGCAAGAGCTGTGAAGCACCGGTGCTACCTGCTGTGCCATCCAGGACAGTTTGTTTAGATTTCTTGCACGCTGCCAGCAGTGAACTCTGACTTGCATAACTGGTTTGGAAGCTCGCATGCAGGGCAACGGATAGTTCCAGAATGCTGCAATACCTGTGTGTGACATGCTGCTTTTGGAAAAATGACTGTGGTGGGGCAGTGGAACAGAGCTGAGCGTGTCCAAGAATCCCTGCTGTTTCACCGCAGACAGTTTTGAGTAAGAAAACTGACTTTTTTAGAATACAGGTAGGATCATCATGTCTCTTTCCTGTGTTTCAGAACACAGTGTTTCAGAACTTGGACCCTGAAGAAATGCGGTTTTGATGCCAGCAGATAGAGCTCACTGGTGTTGATAATGGGTACAAGGAATTCAGCCTTGACTCAATTTTATGATTTTTTTTTTTTTTTTTTTGGTGAGCTCAGGTTTTGGTTCAGCTTTTTCTGGACAAAACCTGTCTTCCCTTCCTGTTGAAGGTAACTTCTGGAAAACTCTTCCCAATTCTCGAATTCAATAGTTAAAAAATGTCTGTGATCTGCAACCCCAAAATTGACGCTGATTTATGCGAAAATATCACCTTAATAAAATGGACATTCCTTGTATAGTTAACATTATTTACATAACAAGGCCATTTCCCTTCCATAATTACTGTATAATACTGTACGTCTGTCTACCTGGGGCAGGTATTATGTATGGTACCTTTCACAAACGCTTACAAAGAAAACGCATGTGTTTATGATATTCAGCCCTTGGGTCAAATGGTTAACCTTAAGAACCTTTAACAGAGCAGGAAAGTCAAAGGGAAGCAATGGAAACAACATAAATGACTTGCTGAACAAGCTCGCATCTTCAGGACGGTCCAAACGGGCTGCCGTAACTGAGATCATAAACAGGTGAAACTGGCAAACAAGGGATAATGGAGGCTCAGAGTTTAACACAGGATGAGTGAAGCTGGGAAGACCACGGGGTGTTCAGTGAAGCTTCTCGTAATGTTGACTTCTCTTAACCCGAATGGGTGTATTTCACAGTAAAATGGTGTATATTTTCTTTTTGAGCATGCATGACTCCTTTGGTCTCACTGTTAGCTTGACCTTCAGCCACACGCTCCACTTCTCCTCCCTGGCCTTGACTTGACTCTGGTCTGTTTGTTCTTGATCATGCGGCTTTTGAAGGTCTTTTAATGGGCAGATACTTTGTTTCTACAGTAACTATTTCTTTATTTACATGTTACAGCATTTGCTGTGAGGTGGTGTGTTAGCAGTGTTTGAGGTCCTGGGATCTGACTGGATTCAGAATTAGATGTTGACACTCTGATGTGTTCGTCAGCCTGTTGAGATCTTTTAGGGAGGTGCTTCATTCCCTCAAATTTCAGGAAATGTCACCATTTTCTGGTAAAAGGGACGCTGGTGGAATAGCAGTTAAGGGTTTGGTTGGTTCACATTGTGGGATGCAGCCTGCAGTTGCACCCATGAAAAAAATTAACAAAATAAAATATACACAGTCTTGTGAAGAATGGAAATGGCTTGGTACGAATCAAAAGAAAAGGAGCGTTGCTCAGAAAGAAGCAGCTGAAAATAACTGCTGGGCCGCGTCCTCGTAGCTGCGTTCTGGCATCGGGAGGAAGAAAGGATCAAAAGAGCAGATCAGGCGGCCTCATCCCCCCCCCCCAAATTGCATGGCGGGTTTTGATGGTGACCATTCTGCTGCGCACCAATCCAACAGGCAGCACTGAGGGACAGAGACCAAAACCTGTTTTACCACAATGAAAGGTCCCACTGCAAAAGTGGGATTTGAACCTGGGCCATTCCTGTTCCAAGGTCACCAGTCTAAACACCACCACGTCAGTTTGACTTAAGTAGAGGTCAAGTTAGGGGTCTTGTAGTGAAAGAAGGTCTTTGGGGAAATGAGTGTGTGGTGTGGAGATCTGGGCTAGATTATGCCCCTCTGCTCACTCCTGACCCTCAGGGGGCATGTGGGGGGGCACTCGGTTGTGAAATTCTCCTCTTTGATGCTTTTATTTATGAAGATCAAAGGCATATTGGAGAAAAGCCCCCCAACTGGAGTCACATTCAGAACGATGTAGTAAATATGCAAATACCCGCTTAGTTCCGAAATGTCTAAATGAGGTTTTTACAACCATCCTGCACGTGCTCCTCAAATCCTTTACGTTAGTTTCACTTTGGTGTTTTAGCCTTTTCCCCGAAAATCTGGGATGTATTGCTGAAAGCAAGAGGGATTAAAACGTGAATAATGAAAGTGGTGCTACAGTTTGGGAGGTGATCAGTGTGGCCGTCTGAACAGTTTACCACGGTTAGCCCTGCTCAGTCCTTGAGGAGACACGGTACAAACACGGTCATTTATGACCGTCTGCTGCTGGTAAGGTTGTTGGAACGGGACCAGCTGCTGCGATGGGCCCTGTAATACACATCCATTTACAAATACCACACACACACACACACACACACACACACACACACACACGTGGGTGCCATCGCAGTGTAAAAATGTGTTTACTACCAGCAGCTGTATAAATAGCTCACTGTTTAACCCCATTTAATAATCTGCATGTGATACGTATTTTAAAAATATAAATAATCATAATAATAATGTTGTGTTTGTAGTGAAGATGTTTCTGGTGTTTAGTGTCATCCTGCTGTGCGGCTGCAGCCCCACTCAGCACCACACGGCTGTCACGTGAATGTTATGTATGTTGGTCATAGGGCGGGTCCCCATGCACCCAACCCCACCCCTCATAGGGGCACCTCTTTGGGACAGGTGCTCTGCGAAGGCCGTTTGTGTTACCGTACCCCCTCAGCTGTCTTTGGGGTCTCGGCTCCGCAGGGGATTAGCTTCCTGTCTGGCCGTCCAGCTGCAGGGTGCCAGGGTGTGTCCCGAGTCTCCATCTCTGGAGAGGGGACACCGTCACACAACAGTATGGGGAGTGGGTTTTAACCTGAGGTGCTGTGGGCTGGGGGGTGTGGGGTATTTTCGAATGGTTCTGGGTGGGACCGGGCCTGGACTCCTCCTCCTCCTCGGTGCCTCTTGAAGGTTTATTGTTTTTCCTCCCCTGCAGTTTTAATTCCAGACATTATTAGATTTTGCTGGAAGCATAGCAGCGCAGCAGGTAGCGCTGGTGCCTCATGAGGGCCTGGCAACATGGCAGCACAGGGGTGGGGGCACTCTGCACTGTACAGTGTGTTGTCTCGCCCCACTTCACCAGCCATACTGCTCCTGCTCTCTAGCCATCCCCATCCACGCCTGCTGCTCCCTCATGTACATTTATAGTCATATGTTGGACAAACACCAATCTCCAAAGCGGCGTACCGCTCAGAGGGGCTGTGTGTTTGGACCTGGGTTAAAATCCAGCTCAATTTGGGTTGAGTGGATGTTCTGCCTGTGTTTCTATGGGTCTCCTTCAGCAGCTTTGGTTTCCCTCCACAATCCAAAGCCATGTGTTTCCAGTGGACTGGTCACTCTAAATTGCCGTGTGTGTCACACCCTGTGTTTTCCAGATAGACTCTGGACTCTGAGACTCTGCACAGAATAAGAACTTTTTGATTATAAACCAGTAAATGGATGTACAGGAATAGGTGACTAATAATATCTATACCCAAGTTTAGGCTACAGGGAGAATCAGACTACCCAAAATTCCATGTGTAGCCGACCCCGACTTACTGTATAGTGGATGTGTTCATTATGTTTTTTTTTTTTTCCCCCTGTCTCTCTCTTGCACCCCACAGGACCTGGTCAACACGGCAGCCACCATGTTCTTCTTCCTCCTGGCCTCCATTGTTCTGGTTTCTCTGAACCATAAATCTGGAGCAGAGATCACTGCAGTGGTGAGACTTCACCCCCCTGAGATAGTTTAGCATATTTTCAGTGACTATCTGCATTTTCTTCAGTTTTAGGTACCACAAAAGGTACAGCAGCACTTTTTGTGGAACTAAGCCTCTGTTTTGGTCACAAGCCCAGTACCTTACCCACTATGCCACCTTGCTGGTGTGGAAGGTGACGTACAGTTTTAATTCACCATAAATACCACGATCGATGGGAGTAGAGCAGGAGGTGGGATTCAAACCCAGGACCTTTGAAAGGAAGCAGCATTTCTAAGCACTACATCACTGCCGCCACCTTGTGTTTCCAGCATAAATACAAGTATAAAAACACAAGATGTAAGAATTAAAGGTTTCATAATTTAATTTAGCACAGCAGGTATGATAAAAACAATCGCCCTTCAGACGCTGCAGCTTTTTAATTTTTTTTTTTTGTTTTGTTTTTTTTTTTTTGCGGTGTTCAATCCAAGCGCAAACGCTGCCCCCTGCTGGCCACCGAGAAAAGCGAGCAAAGAGGCCGCAGACGTGGCGCTCTGCGCGCTTTCATTTACTCCTCCTTTTTTACCCTCCTTTACTGTCCAGCTGCCGGTCAACTGCCAATATTTACTGTCCATATCGCCTTAAAGGATCAACATTAGTCTGCGCTGTTATTGTTTTACCTGCAACTCCCACTTTTAATATATTCATGAACGTCGTCTATTATTCAAATCCGGTGCACTTGCTGTGTCTGTTCGCTCTTTCTGCACACAAGTGTCAGAAAAATTAATGCATTTCCTTTAATGTTATAAATCTTGGATGGACTAGATAATTAATGGGCAAAAAGCACTATAAACCATCCCTATGGTCATAAGCCACTGGCTCAATAAACCATTTCCATCAAACACACACAGGCTCTGCAAAGCACTTAACCTTTGTACTTGAGCCATATAAACAGGAAAAATGATAAACTGTAAGGTACGCAGTCATTTTTAATAAAAGTGGTGGCTAAGTAATCAGTTTTATTACATGAGAAGCAGGTAATTAAATTCCTGCTTCGTTTTATGTGCATCAGATAATTTCCACCAACAGCTTATGAATAATGAACGAATTATGAATATCTCCATGTAAATTTAATAACCCGTGACTCTGTCTTTCTCCTGCTTTCAGTTTGGTTGCTTATTTAACGCTGTTGTGTGTAACTTGTGGTTATTTTCCTCGCTGCTGACCCTGATTCCTGAGCTTCTCTCCGGCGTGTTCTGTCCTGCGCAGGTATTCGGCTTCCTGGCCACTGGTGTGTACTCCATCAACGCGGTCTTGGTGTTGAGGCGTTGGCGCAGCAGGGAGGTGCCGCCCGGCCCGGGACAGAGCAGGGAGTACACACGCGCCCGTACCACGTCCCGCGGTGAGGTGGAGGCACAGCCCGAGCTGCAGTGATCCCGGGACCACGGTGGGCTAAGCTTCCAGAAACTCCCGAAGTTGGCCCTTATGGTGTCCTCATATCCTCCACGTTGCCCCACACAGCTCCTCCCCACAGGCTCTTTCCATTGGCTGGAAGGAGGTTGTTGTCTTTTCCGTCTTTCCATCCATTATCATTAACCGCTTTGTCCTGGTCGTGGTGGTCCAGAGCCTATCCTGGAATAACGGGGCACCCGTCCATCACAGTCCTTGTCTTTTGTTTCCTTTAAACCCTGTCTTAGTTTGATGTCTTGCTGTCAAATGTCCCTACGAGACCGACTGAGATGATCACTGTAAAGTTTTTACACCCTGATTCCAAACACTCACCTGTGTAAATATTCCGAGTCACAGATAAGGCCCATGGATCCAAACTGCCGCTCTGCTGGCTGAGAATCTGGGTATGGATTTTAAACTCAGGACGAACACTGAATTGACAGCCATGATTTCCCCCCCACGAGGGCTGATGGTCTGTGCGGGTGGATCTGCCACCACGTATTTCCCTGTTTCTTAAAAAATGAATATAATTGTGCTGTGTGAGAAACTTTGGTTCAGCCCAGTTTAAGACAATCAGCAGATGGGGATTTTAAAATGATGCTCCCAAACGGTGAGAAGTAAAGCAGAAACACGAGAAGCCAGAACTGGTTCTTGTGTTTGATCCTGTTACCTGGAAGTAAGTGTGAATTCTCTGGTGTTGATTATTAACCGGGGATTTTGTGTTTTTAAGACTGATCTCTGACTTGCTTGGATGGAGAGACTTTGGGAAGAGGGGAGAGATGGTACTTGTTGCTGGTCCTCTGTGTGATGGGGTATATTCCCCCCTGCCACTAGCATCATGGGACACGTGGCAGCAGCAATGGCTGAGATCACTTGCCCAAAGTGTCCATAGGGGATGCATTCAGCCACCTTTTCTCAGCCCAGGGCTGTGGAAGAACCCGGAAAACAGAAGACTTTGCTTGATGACATTTTTTTCTACAAGCGCTCACTGTGATATGTCACACACCTAGCCTTTCTTGTGTGTGTGTGTGTGTGTGTGTGTGTGGTCCTTGTACCTGAAAGCTGAAAAATACACATATAGTGGAGCACCTGTAGAAATTTCTTGAAGGAACCTGTATATTGTTGTTTTAAACCAAAACATCATCTCAGTCACGTAGTGTATGTTGATTTTTTTTCCACTAAAAATGCCCCCCCCCCATTTTACACTCACATTTCTTTTTGGACATTTCCTTTGTTAAGGAAGGCTGCACCTGTAATTTCACATGCTGTAGTGCTAAAGCGAGGGGTTGCCACGGCAACCCCCCATGTAGTGTGTTTGTATAGTGTCCTGATTTTAATGTTTGTTTTTTTTTTTTTTTTAAATCAATGCCCCTTTTTCTCACTGTTCATTGTCAAAACGTTTTCATTATATGCCCAGACAACAGACTGTACACCCAGTCTCACAGTATGTGGAAAATAATACTTCTGTATAAAAGTGCTGAACGGAAGGGTGTGTATTTATACTGTATTTGTGAAATCACCGCTGCCTACATTTACTATAATAGTGCGCGACTGTAGGTACAAGGTAAATTTCGGCACTGTTATGAATTTTAAATTCTGAAATTCCGACAGTGGATTTTCAACATTTTAATTTATTTTTTCCTTTTTTGTCATATTCTAATTGTTTTTCCCTCTACTTTAGTGGTACTTTTGTATTAGCATAATGCCAAGTAAATGTATCAGAAACACTGACAATAAATAGTTCTGTCTGTGGTGTCGTGCGATATTCAACATAGGGGAATCAAAACACTTTTTGTTCAGTATTTATAGGAATATTGGACTCATCACAGGGCAGCTGGATGTTACAGCCACCTGCTGTTATTAGCAGTGATGGTTTGGGGGGATTTTCACCAGTCTTGGCCTTCAGACCAACATGTTCCACCTGTTTCATTGTCAGCTTTGCCTCCATCTGGCCCGACGAATATCAAACACTCCTTAAAACACAGAACTGAAGGTCACCAAAGGGACCATCCAAAAAAAAAAAACAGTTTATTTGGGAAAAGCGGTTCTGAACAGTAAAAATTTTTCCATGATCCGCAAGCACATATAAGCACAGCAAGATTAGTAGGAACAGATTTAGGAGAAACTGCACTGCGAGGAAAGACTTCTGAATGAAAATAAATTGGAAATGTGATCCCTGCGCTCAAAAGTCACCGTGGCCCCAACTCAGATCTAAAATTGCTTTTTTAAACCTTCTGCTTAAACATTTAAACTTGCTGACCTCCCTGCTGCACCGCATTTCAAATTAAACTGCGGTAACGTCAAAATAAACCCGGAACACAATCAAAACGCTGTAATATTTGGTCTTTTCCACACAAAAAAAGGGCTGCATCAACTTATTGTTGTGCTCATGTGAACCAGCTCAAAACGTGTGCATAAAAATGTTAGTGTTCTTTTCGCGTATGGAGCAACTGAATTTACCCAGTGAGAATGTGGTAACTGTAAGCTGTCTCGTGCCGGAGGTCACAGCCTTGAAGACTGGCGGCAGGGAGCGTAAACCAGCTTTTCAGGCCAGCTGCTAGGTCATCTAAAGCAAAGGACCCCCCGTGACTTCAGGGCTTCTCTTCTCCCGCCAGAGGGCCGCTGCTCAGTCCGAGTCTGAGTCCGAGTTGTTGTCTGTGGTGCAAAAACAAGATCATCTCAGACGCACAGGACGGAGTACAGGATGTGGACTTGAGGCCCAGAGGACGTTCTATACCGCCCCTCCCCAACACACTGAAAGGTTTTCGTCTGCAGCAGTGCAAAGGGCAGCAAGAGGAAAAAACAAGAATAAATGCAAATAAATAGACAGCAAAAGGATAAAAAGGACAAGGAATGATTTGTGTGTGGGATTCAGCGGGATGTTTGCACAACCTTGTAAAAAGCACATTGGGTTTAGCAATAACTCATTGCCTGGGTTTTAAAGTCACACAACACAGCCCCTGCATCACATGGTCAAACAGCAGACTGTCGGTTTGAATCCCTCCTCTCAAGGGTACTACAACAGGAAGTGGGATTCAAACCTGGGACCCTCAGACTGCAAGTCCACAGGGCTACAGGACACTAACTGCTGCCCTGTAAATGTTTTATAGCTTAAATAAAACAGGAAAGTAGATGATACAACAATTTGCCATTAAGTTGAATAATCACTGCAGTTAGGCCCTCATTTGCATAAATTACTAACAGATCTTTCCATATTAATGAGACACCAAAGTAGTAGTTCAAGGTTCCAAACCAAACATCCTAATCTTGGCCAAATGAAGCGCGTTGACACACACTACCCTCCATCTTGGGCTTTGTGAGTGCCTGTCTGGCACTGGTTCTGCTGACCGTCCGCAAATGTACAAACACACCATGTGGACTTTCTCAGCGCCGACCCCACAACCTCCCAGTGCCGAAACCTCTTGCTGCTCCTGAGAATTGGGGGAGCCTGTGAGAAAGCGGCTGGATTTACATCCTACACCCATGTTATCTAAACACACGTGGGAAGGGGTCATGGCAAGGGCAGGAAGATAATCCCATATTGTTAATGAATCTTTCTGTGGGGGGGCTGGGGGTTTGGGGAGGGGTGCAGAGAGATCAAACTGATCTCAGGGTGATGCCACTATGTGCACACCTTATCACACCCCTGACCAGCGATTCAGTCCCCGTGGCAATAAACACAAGACAAGCTGAATTATCCATCTCTGCATTTCCCACACTGCTTACCTGGTGTAGGTAGCAGCAGCTAAAAATCACAATAATTTTATGCAAATTATCCTACGTGGCTGATCATTTTCACAGATGGAGGGAATTTATATTTTAGATCATTCCTATAAAACAGGGGCATCAGGTATCAGGAATTAGGAACTGTCGCTTTGCCCTCAACGGGGTACCGTTCAAATCCCCTCTCCTGCTGCAGTTCCCTTGATCAAGGTACTTACCATGAATTGGTACAGTAAAAATACCCTGGTGTATAAATGGATAAATCGTCGCAAGGAGACCAGTGCGCAAAATTAACACTGTAATCCTTTGGAGGGTTAGGAAATTAATAAATAGTAATAAATGTTCACATCACACCTCCAGCTCCAATACCGTCCGGCTGGAGGTTTTTCCACATCTTTAATTATTTCATATCCGACCAGTAACAGGTTCACAGGTGCGCTGAGGACCCCCCCAGGTTGGATCACTGGCTGCCTGGGACACTTTCGTGTCAGCAGCTCCTCTACAGCCGCCAAGCCACGGGGGTCCGACTGCACCCAGAGGATGACTTTAACCCACTGAGTCATAAACAAAAAACTGTACCACCATGGGGGAGGGGGGTCCCATAGGCTGAACACGTAACAGCGAATAAAAAGTGACAATCAAATGGCCTTAAGCCAATAATTTAGCCTTTAAAAAACATCCCCTCATCCTGCTTCTCTCACTCACACACTTCCCTGGTTCTCTGTCCACTTAAATTTGCTTTTCTGCTTTTTTAGGCCTCTGTGAAACACAACCACACATCCTCATTCAGCAGATGCTTCTCTCCAAAGCGACAAAATATTTATTTTACATCGAGGTGTCAGTAAATTAGCATCAGCATGAAAAATGTAAATTAATGCTGTTTACATAAAAACATCTTAAGAAAATACGTGGCTTTTGAAAAACAAACTGTAACTGTTAAAAAGACTAGTAAACAGTATTTGCAATTATTAGTAGAGTCTCTAATTTTCTTTATTCGAAAAAGCTAATGTTGTATGCTAGCATAAAATAAAGAAGCAAAAAGGGCTGGCAGAGGGACGTTCCAGTGCTCCTGACAGCACATGTTGTGGAGGACATCAGTCACGGTGTAAGATGGTTATCACGGTTCATGTCTACAGTGCGATGGAAGTGCAGTAGCTGCTCTTCTTCTCACTCTTGTTTGAATGTGAAACTGGTTTTTTTCTGTTGACGTTTCTGTGTTTAGTCAAGGTGCGGTTACCTGCTTGCGGTTCCTCAGTAGATGCCCTGCCTTCCTTGAGGAAGTTGGCCAGGTCGTTGAAGATGAAGTAGAAGTCAAGGGCGAAAACGATGGTGGCTATGAACCCAAACACCTGCGGGGAGAGAGGCCTTGGATGGTCAGAGATGCTGACGGGCACCAACGTTGACCTCACCTGCAACTCAGCACCAGCTGACGGTCCCTATGGTTTGTGGTGACTTGGTATATCTACAAAGTGCTGACTCATCGTTCTTGGTGGATGTGCTGAGGTAGCAGCACGGTTCACCTCAGTACGGTTTTGACAGGATGTGACCCGGGGGTCAGAAAGGTCATGCTCACCCCAGCTGCCTTGGCAGCTCCGCCCGTGTAGTTGGAGACCGAGATTATGGAGATGATGAAGAAGATGATGGAGGCACTGACACAACGTAGGAAATCCTTAGAAAACAAAACAACAAATAGACCTTGATCTTCTGAAGCCGTTTCAGAGCATCTCGACGGGGAAGTTCAAGGGAAAGAGCAACCAGTGTGTGTGTGTGTGTGTGTGTGTGTGTGTGTGTGTGAGAACTGGGGGCGTGTAGATGTGCACTCTCACCATTAAAGGCCAGTGGAAGCCCTTGAACCGCTCATTGAACTTGGTGGAGTAGGCAAAGAGTAGGAAGAGTGCAAAGAGGAACTCGAGGAGGGGCGCAGTGATGAAGGCAGCTGCTGAAGATGCCACGAAGCACACGAAGGCGATGAAGGACAGCACCTGGGGTTGGGGGGGGGAGAAGAGAGGAAGGTGACAGAACGATGGTCACGCTTCTGTAAAAACAGTGACAAGAGCCTCTGCCTGTGGGATGTGATGTTTTTTCCCAAACAATTTGATGTTCTTCAGAGTCTAATCAGGCACAATAAAGTTTAAGAAACAGGTTTATAACTCCTGTGTGTGTGTGTGCGTGTGTGTGTGTGTGTGTGTGTGTGCGTGCGTGCGCGCGCGCATGCATGTGTGTGGCCTGAATGTTTCCGTTCTGTCTTTTCAAACAGCTCGCAACTTCTTACTAGTTTATTCTTAAATCAAAAGCTGCTCAGGGCAGTTCAGCCTGTGTNAATAAAGTTTAAGAAACAGGTTTATAACTCCTGTGTGTGTGTGTGCGTGTGTGTGTGTGTGTGTGTGTGCGTGCGTGCGCGCGCGCATGCATGTGTGTGGCCTGAATGTTTCCGTTCTGTCTTTTCAAACAGCTCGCAACTTCTTACTAGTTTATTCTTAAATCAAAAGCTGCTCAGGGCAGTTCAGCCTGTGTGTGGAAACTCCCTGAGTTACACAAGCGCTGTGTATTCCAGAACGTTCTCACTGCAGCGTCACAGTAATGCACAGGATGTCAGAAAAGGACACGGAAGACATAGAGCAGTAGTACGATGAAGAAGGGTAAATAATAAAGAGTAAATGACGATGAGGTAAGACTGCATCACTCCCTACAAGGACGCCCTGCGCAGCCTCTGCTCTGGATTCCTTCCTGGTTACGGCGGGACGGGGCCGGGTGGGCTGCACACACATTCCTCTCCACACCCCGTGCTCTTTCTGTGCCTCCCGCCAGACATTTACACAGCGGACGCTAAAAATACCCGCCATCTTAATAATTAATACAACACAAAAGCCCCCCAAAACCCCTAATATGCGGGTCTTTAGCTGCGGCTCCATGTACATTTTTTCATTTACTTTAGTTCAGTCAGCAGCTGCTTCTCTACAAAGTGATGATGATGATGATGATAATTATTATTATTAACTAGTTATTTATCTGACACCTTTGTAAAGGCGACTTACAGTGTTATACAGCCTCGACTGGCCTCCCCGTCATTCACACGCTCATACACTGATACCAACACACACACTGCGGGGATTTTACCTCCACCAACATGTCTTCACAAATGCAGACGCCACACAGACTGAGCCGCATTCGAACCTGCACCCCAGGAGCGAAGCAGCGCTTCCAGCCATTCTCCATACACCCCGGTGGTAACAGGACCTGGGTTACCCCCCCCCCACCCCGAACAGCCCAGGGCGTTGCAGGGAGGAAACCCCCCAGCAACAAAAACAGATCTTTTGTTCTCTCAGCACCCCATGGGGCAAATGTGCTCCAGCTTTTAAAGTGGAAGCATCTCCAGGAGGATTTTGGGTAACACTGCCCAAAATGTGACCTTTTTATACCCAAAAGTTGGAAAAAAATGCAGTGAGTCATGCTGAGTGTTCCTGATGTCCCAGCAAACAGTTACTGGGAATAATCTCACACACACACACACACACACACAGAGCAGATGTCCAGCATCTAGACCAGTTGTCTGTAAAACAGCTGGAATCTCTGTGGTGTCCATATGGTGTCATATTTTAAGATGATACACAAAATATGAAAGGGGGGCGGCCACTGAGGGTCCAATGGCAGAGCTCCTTGGACGGACAGATGGAAAGAGGCCTGAGACTGCAGGCTCTGCACAGGAGAGAAGCTGTCTGGGTCCGGCAGGCTGCACATTTGCTTGAGGCAGAATGAAGAAGAGGGACAAGAGTGCTGAGGGTGGCCGGAAACCCCCCCCCCCCCCCCCCCCCAGGGAGTCAGGGTTGGCCGCACGACGCGGACGGCCACGACGACCCCTAACAACGCCCCCAGAAAAGGGGCTCTGGGTTCGCGTGCCTGAGTAGNCCCCCCCCCCCCCCGGGCGAAGGACACCCTTCCTCACAAATGGACAGTCCAAAACTGACATTCACTTTCATATGAAAAAAATGTGCATGAGTGAATTCTGGAAAAGGAAGCTGGAGAAGCTGATTTGCCAGCTGTGGCGGCAGCCATGGGCTCCCCATGTGACAAAGAGGAGAGCAAGAGTGTGTGTGTGTGTGTGTGTGTGTCTTGGCTGTCTATGACTCACTTCAATTTCCTGCTTCTGTTTCTAGTCAAATTGTGACAGCTAGCTGAGAAAAACACCACACCGCCTTTAAATATGTTTTAAAATTACACAGGTTATAAACATGGCTTCTGTGCTGCCGCCTCACCTTCTCCATCGTCACCAGTAGAGCGAAAGAAACACTTCACGTGAGTAAATCCCGCCCGGCCCCACAGTCAGAAACCCAGTCTTAACATCCCACTAGTTTATTCATCTTTTCCAACACTTCTCTCAAAGCTGACTTCTACACCGATGTAGGCATTTTTATCGTTGCAGACCACGGTTAAGTATGTTGAAGAAGGGTTCTTCAGCAGGAGGCGGGATTCGAACCCACACTGTGACGAGAGCTGCAATTCCAAGTTTCGCGCTTGAGTGACACTCTGGCAGAGTTTCTCCGTTGTTGGGATAAGAAAGCCCCTCCCTGCACCACTTCAGTCGTCTTAAAGTCACTAAAGTGTAAAACGCGGTGCGGCGCGCGCGGTTTACACCGTTGTTTCTTTGCGCCCGACTTTCAGTCTCCGACTCGCGACTCTTTTGCGTTTCAAACTGCAGTCGCCCCCGCAAACTCGGCCAGTCGGTGTGCTAACAGGGTGTGAGATGTCAGGGGGACAAAAGGGTGCAGATGGTGGTTCTCCTACCACTTCGCCGATGAGCAGCTGTCCTTTCCGCGAGGTGATGAACTCCCTGTCCGGCAGGAGCGCAGCGATCCCGGCGCTGCGGGTCCCAGAGCCGCCGGGAGACTCCTCGTCCCCCATAGAGGAGTTTTCAGCTCACGCACACACACACACACACACACACACACACACACACACACACACACACACACACACACACACACAGCTTATCCGCACAGCCAGGGGCGCGCGGTCTCTGGGAGTTGTGTGTGTGTGTGTGTGAGAGAGTGTGAGAGGAGTGTGTGGAGTAAAAACGGAAAGAATCCGAATCGAGCAGCAGAGCAGCATGCAAACATCTGCACACTGGTTGTGTGTGCTTGTGTGTGTGTGTGTGTGTGTGAGAGAGAGAGAGAGAGAGAAATCACACCACCCCCCACCGCGCCACTACGCGTCCTCGGGCGCGTCTCACAGCGGAAAATAACGCGCGGGTCGCTTTATGTGTCTATTTGCAGGATAAAACACAACGTGAGTGTTTGTGTGGAAGGTGCAGCCTTGCAGCACCAGGTTTATTAGAAAACGAGTACAAAGAGTACAATGAGTTAAAACACAAGATAAAACCCACATTCCTTCCCTCATCCAGCACATCCCCCACCCCCCACCAAAGCCCCCCATTCTGATCCGGTTCAGAAACACATGGTTTTCACTCGGAGTCTTTCAGATACTGCTCAAGGTGGGACCCCGAGTTGCTTTACTGTCCCTCTCCTGCGGCAGGCCTGGAGGACACGACCTGCTGGGCATCTCAGCCACCTGTTCACTACTTTGTGGTAGACTGGGTCCTCGGCTGGTTGAAGGTGATCTTCCTGAAGAGCAGGAGGGCGTCTGCGCTCCACAGGCCGACCGCCATCAGCCCCACTATCTGCTGGCATGAACAACAAGTGGGTGTATCAAGACTGCTCTGTATTCACAGGAACCTTCCCAAAATGCACTGCAGCAAATGAATTTTGAACCAGCAACCTGCAGGTTACAGCTCTGTCCTTCTTCACCAAAGAGATACAACACACAGCATATTCAGACCACCGTGACCCTGACCTGGATACAGTGGGTTCAGGATAATGGATGGATGGATGCAAATATGCTGCCCACTTCATCATCCCTCCCTACGGAAACTGCGCCACCNTGAGGACACAAATTAAATATGAAACTTGGCTTAATTTGGTTTCATATCGATCCAGGGTGTAGGTTCCTATCCCAGGACCCAGTGATTCCAGGGCAGGCTCTAGACCACCGTGACCCTGACCTGGATACAGTGGGTTCAGGATAATGGATGGATGGATGCAAATATGCTGCCCACTTCATCATCCCTCCCTACGGAAACTGCGCCACCTTTGACCACAAGACATTGTAATATTTGCACCCACACTGTTTAACGTGTAATTTTTCTAAACTTTTATTGGAGCAATTCAAGTTGCACACTCAGCTCCAAGGTACAACAGCAGGTTCCCTTGTCGGTTCCCTGCTGTCATGCAGCACGATAGCAGTTTAGCGAGTATCCAGCTGTATGAGTGGATATGAATATACAAATATAAAGAGTGTGGCTACTTCCATGGAAAGAACCAGCTGCAGCTGGGGTCCCCTATGGAGAGCCTGCGTACCCCTCCTCCCAGGGTGCCTCTGGACGAGTACGTGCTGATGGCTATCAGGCTCACGATGAGCATGAACACGGCAGCAAAGGAGGAGTTAACAGCATCCTGCCAAGAAGAGATTGTGAAACATGTCACTGCGGCTAAGACCATGGTGAGACACTGGGCCTCAGGATGACACCACACTAGATTCCATGCCGGTTCTTACTAATAGAGGCCAGAAGAGAAATGTGAACTTCTTGTTGAGCTTCAGCATGTAGAGCAGAAAGAAGGCCAAGGTGATAGAGAACTCCATGCACGTGGCTGCGACGTATGCTGCGTCGGCAGCTGCCGCAAAACACACAAACGCTATGAAAACAGTCACCTGCAAGAAGACGGAGGAAATATTTTAATAAAAAACACTTGGGGACATTTCTTTGTTTCCCTCTACGGAGTTGACGTGAAAAAAAATATTGTAAATTTCCCCTTTAGGAAATATTCTGTTCTGACGCAGGGACACAAAATGCTGAACAAAACAGCAAGAGACCTGGCAGCAGCAGATCAAACATGTGAAATAAGTCTATAGATAAAATGTTAACTACGCATTTAATGACTATAAAAACAAGATTTGGTGGAAAATTATTTTTTTTTAATTTAAACCAGTTGGCAGCTGAGGAGAGGGAAAAAAAAAACTCTGGGGGTCCAAGTGTCAGTGGCTGCCCCCCTCCTGGTCTCACTGCTGGCCCATTAGTCTCATTCAGTAAAATGGACCTGAATTTACCACAGTTTACCTGTGGTTAGGGTTAGTGCCTTATCTTCCACTTTAATACACGTTTAAGAAAACATTACTTATGGGCCCAGATATTCATCTAAACCTGAACACATAAATCAATTTTGCTTATGCCAGAGAAACACAAGTCAACAGAAATACATTTCTGGGGGAAATATTTTTGCAAATCGCCTTAAAAAGTACAGCATTGTTTCTTTTGCCGGGGGATTTATGTGGAGTGGTTTAAGGAACTGGTTACTAATAAACAGTCCTGAGGAAGTTTTAGCTGAGCGAGAAGAACATCTACAAATGTCACTGTGCTTCACGTCCTTCGGGCGCTGCAGGTACAACAGACAACATAAACAACAAAGTCAAAAAAGGGGTGAAATTTTACATTACGTCTTCTGTTGCTCTTTATTTGTGTTCTAGAAAACTGTGTTGGCTGCAGGTATGTAAAAGCCCACTAGGGGACAGTACACGACCCCCCCACAGAGGGGGTTTCGTGAACGTCCCAAATCTTAATGAAAATTGACTTCAAATATTGCAATTGCTTTATAATAGTTATGTCTTGTTGTCGAAGACAATGGGTCACATTTGTGTGGGACACCTCCCTGCCGATCCGTGTTTAATGTCCCCTGTGGCTGCAGCAAAATGCCACTCAGCAAACAGGAACTGAAAGCGACACTTTTTGTCTTCTGTGTGAGAGATCGCCGGACGTTCTCTTCCCCTCTTAAAGCGCCTATCACCCCATCTTTAGACACCACACATATATAAATCTATTACAACTACAAACATGATCAGATTTATTAATTATAAAAGAACTTCTGGACTTTTATTTCGAGCGCAAGACAACATTTCAAGACATTAACGGCACATTACGGACAAAATGAAAGTGTTTCGTTCAAAGTATCTAGGATGCGTATTTTAGTGAAAATCGCCTTGTTTTTCAACTCAGTAACTTCTTGCTGTGTGTGTCAGCTGAAAGCCCGCTTTGCTTAGAGACTATTTAGTGAAATTATATCAGGGAAAAAAAAACATTAACAACGAGAAACCTCACCATCTCGCCTACTTTCAGGTAACCCCTGACGGCCTTGAGAAACGCGGTATCAATTTCCATGGTGGCTGATCGTAAGTTCTTATGTATTTGCCTGCAACGAACCTTCGTCTTTTTAAAATGTTTTACACTGGCACGGCCAACTGTACTTCCTTATTTTATAGTTTCCTTTCTCAGGAAATGCTGCATAATGTCAAATACGAGTGCAATACGACTGTGCTCGAGCACCGCCACTACATTCGTTTAGTTCTCCAAAAATGGCTTTCATGGATAATAATGCGGAGAACAACACTGAAAATGCTTTAATAAATATAGGGACTGTTTTTTATGTCTTATTTCACCAGTTTTGATCTGTGGACCGAAATTTTAATATTTATCGTACTGTGTTTATCACTGAACGCCACAACGTCGCTGACAAACAGACGCTTTTTTTAAGGTCCCCTAAAAGTACCGAATCCAAACGACCAGAGAGGAACGGAAGTGAAACCGGACGCGGTGATAAAAACCCGGAAATACTTATACAACACGTGATATACACTGCGAAATGGAGCAGGAGCACATCATGTGACTGTGCCACGTGGCCTCTTTGTGCCAATGAGGTGATTGTAGCTCGTGACGTGTGATGGACGCCATCTGACTTCCTGGGCGCGACATGTCTCTTCCTTCCATCGTTGGTTTCTGGACGAATTTGTTGCAAATATCCGCTCCGGCAGTCCGTGTTGCCCTGCGACGTGCCCCTGTACGAGTCGAGTCCGCCGGACCGTGTGGTCAGACCAGGCTGCTCGGCAGCTGGATGCAGAAGCAGCAGAGCACAAGTAGGCAGTTTCGGCTCATACTTGTTTACACGGTCGGGGTTTTCCAAAACCAGGAAGCATGTTTTATGCACCTTGGCGTTTCTTATTACATTTTAGATATATAATATATATTTAATATAAATATATATAAAACCAGATTGAATAACTGGTTTCTGTGTTGTCTCTCTAGGTCTAGGTCTGGTGTGCATTGCACCTCCATTGCCCCACACACTCAATTCCACCCTTGTAATGTACATTCATTCCCACCCACACATTTACACCCCCCCATTTCCCCACTGCCTGACAACACACCTTCAGTTGAACCACTTACCTCATACTTTATGCTTTGTGTTAAGGGTGTCAGCAGCAACAGTAACGTCGGTGTCCGGCCACATCTGCTCCCATCTAGCTGCTGAAAAACATACCTGTCTCTCCGCTGAGCCACAGCTCACCATGTTGTCTTCTCCTCAAGGGAAGCTGGTGAGGCCCGGTGGGGAGAAGAAGACCCTGGTGAGCAGTGCACCGTTAATCATCACCGCCACTGATTTAGCACACAGGGTGAATTGCAGGCCCTGCTGAAGCTCTTACGTAAATTTTCAGATTTGTATCGAGGGCAACATTGCCAGCGGGAAGACGACGTGCCTGGAGTACTTTGGCAAAACCAGTAACATCGAGGTGAGCATGTCATGGTTCATACAACACATCTGTAAAATGAATGTAAAAATCGGTCACCGGTTCTCTCCAGTAGATATTATCGAGCCATGACTTCTGACAGCATGTGCTGAGACAATTTGAAAACAAACAGTGAATCTTGGAGCATCACGAATGCTTTCTAGGCAACTCGTAAATTCATTGTGGGTTTCTCGTCATTCCAATCCTCTCTTGAAGATGTGAAAAAAACCATTTCTTTTTTTACCAGGTGATTGCAGAACCTGTTCATAAATGGAGGAACCTGAAGGGACACAACCCACTGGTAAGTGGAGCAAAACAACCAGTTCCTGAAAAGAACATTCCTGATGGGTTTCAACAGCAGGCCTTTTTAAATGTAATTTGTCAAATTTGAATATGTAAATGTCACCGATTCGCAACTATTTCGATATTTTAATTTTTAAATAGAATGTTCAAACTTTGCTATGGTACTGTGTACAGCTGCACCTTGTACTACAATAAGTTTTATAACCTAATGTAATGTGTCTAATAAAATTGTCAGTACTGTACCTGAAACATACAGTACAGTGAATAAGGCACCTGAAATATCATTGACATTATTGGAGATATTTTCTCTGAAAAAGTTAAAAATGAAATATTTTTATTTTCCCTTATATTAAGCTTAAAATAACCCATTCAAATATGTATGATTTTTCTGGAATATTTTTGGAACAGTTCATAAAATCCAAAATCTGTCAAATCAATATCTGTTAAATGGAGGATGGACTGTATTTGAATAGTGTAGATTCATCGTGAGGCAATACTAATTTGTACACTATATTGTATGCAGCTCTTTAGTGATGTTTATTCTTACTGTGCTGCTGTGGTCATGAACTCATGTGTTTACTTAGTTTTAGTGTGTGTGTGTGTGTCTGTGTGTTGTGTGTGTACTGCTCTCCTCCTCACTTTGTTTGCACACTCTTGCATTTCTAAGCTCAAGTGAGCGGTTGTGTTGCAGGCTCTCATGTACCAGGACCCGGCTCGGTGGGGCCTCACCCTGCAAACCTACGTGCAGCTCACCATGCTGGACCAGCACGTCACGCCCATGGTCAGTGTGCTCTGTACTGCCTTCTTTGCGATGTTCGACTGCATTCACCTGGGACACCTTTCCTCATTGTCAGTTTATTCTCAGTTTAAGATTGAAAAATCAGGGCTCATTTTGTTTCTCTTTTTCTCCTTTTTAGACTTCTCCTGTGACATTGATGGAGAGATCCATATATAGTGCTAAGTACATTTTTGTGGAAAATCTCTACAGAAGGTATTTTACATTTTTTTTTCCATTTAACTGACATTTCTACCTGTAGCCACTATGCCAAAAAAAAAACTGTCAGTACAGGTCCATAATCCCTTAACTAAACCGCTTGGGGCCAGATGTCATTTGGAATTGAATTTTTCAGTGTTTCTAAAAGGTAATACGCTACACATACCCTTACCACCCCCAGCAAGGTCTGGGGCAGAAGCCAATAATCAGACACATCAATATTTCTGCAGTCAAGTGTATGAATATTGCCACTTCATGGAATATTCTACCTTCTTTCATGACCAACAAACCAGTCAGTGACAAATGTCACTTTGTTCCTTCTCAGAGAAGATGAGTGTATTTCAATGGAAGGTATGTGAATGAGTGAATAATGGTAGAGGGGGGCAATGGGGGCACTGAGTGTGTAAGGTGGCGCAGAGTTGTGTATTGCGGTTTAACTTTTTCACATTTTCAAGTGTAGGTGGTGACACTTATGGAAAAAAACTTTTCAGAGCTTTTTAGGTTTGCATATCGGGGACTGTGGACCTTTACTAACACGAAAAACACCTTCTGAGTCAAGCAGTACTGCTGTGTGTGTTACAGTGGGAAGATGCCGGAAGTGGACTACGCCGTCCTCAGCGAGTGGTTCGACTGGATTATGAGGAACATTCACGTGCCCGTGGATTTGATCGGTAAGCAGCAGAATGACTGTGATCACAGGGAGCTGGAATTTTCTGCGTTGCTTCTTGCCAGACAAACTTTGGATAATTGCTTGACAGATTTACTTACAATTAAACTGGAGGAAGCTACAAAATACTGTCTACTGGAAATACACATTTACTTATTTCTGTAGTTTCTTACGATTTTAAATTTTCTCAGAAATACTCGGTGCCTCACACCCTGTCCAATTGTCCGTCTTAATTTGAATATTATTATTAATTTGAATAACACATGGGAACTTGGTTCCCCAAAAAAGAAAATGAGAAAGTCCTCTTGGTTTACCACACCACTGATTCTTAGACGTCCATTTTACCAAAACCAGTCTGAACCAATAGCTATCAGGTTACAATGTATTCCTACCAGTTTCCCCCAGTGATTTTGTGGCGTGGTCCCTGTCCAGTTTACTTGCAGACATCTCCACAAACATGCTATGAAAGGCTGATCGAGAGGTGCAGGGAGGAGGAGCAAGTGATTCCTCTGGTATGGCCCCCCTGTCTGACATTGTTAATACCATTATTTCATCTTTACTGTGGACAATGTGTGATTTTTTTTTTTAAACTTATTTTAGGAATATCTGGAAATGATCCATCAGCTATACGAGGACTGGCTGATCCACCAGACGTCTTTTAAAGTCCCGGCCCCTGTGCTGGTGAGGCGACTTCCGTTTTACCAGTGACATCAGCTGATCTCTGTTTTATGTGTTCTTCCTGAGCACACGGTTTCCTGCTGGAAGTCGTTTGAACGCGAGTGCAAGGCCAGTGCTGTGGTCTTCATGTTGGGCAAACAGGAACTTCCTGCTCCCTGTGTGTCATCAGGTGATCCCAGCAGACCACGACGTCCAGAAGATGTTTTGCCAGTATGAGGAGCACCGGGGGAAGATCCTGATGGGGAGCAAGTGATGGCGGACGGGAAAGGTGAAGGGTGCCACTCTCTTGTCTCACTGTGACCACCGAACCAGCTGGTCTGGTGCATTGGAGGAACCTCGACTACTTGTGGGGAGAGGGGATCTGACACATGGTCTGGCTGGTATTTTGCACTGCTATTCAAAAACCTTTTTTACTTTTCTTGGATTGTTCTTGTATATTTAACAGCCTCTAGAACAGTGGTCTGCTCCCATTCCTCCTGTAACGTAGTTTTCTCTGATTGTGTATTATAGAATTTAAAGCATAAGTAAAATTCCAGGTGGAGAACTTGAGTTTGTCAAGGGAGCCATCTGTAGTTTTTCAGATCAGATTGTGTTTACTGCATTTCCCTTCTGCTTGTGATGTTGTTGAAGCACTTTTTATTATAAAATACCGTGCTGTTAAATGAATAAACCTGTTCAATAAAAATGGTTTCCAAAAGAAATGGCAGCTTGATAGTGATTGGGTTGGGGTAATTAAAACTTTATAAAATCTTTGGTACACATTCTGCAAGTCCAGTATTAAAATTAATTTTACAATCATTTTACAGTAACAGTGCATTGCGAATTTGTTACAAAAAAAAACCTGAGAAATAAAGCAAAGCAATTCTGAGAAAGTGGTAAAATTCCTTCAGCGTAAAATGCACCTTCCCCTCAGACCTCTGCAGGGGGCTTCATGCCACACAAATGTACCACCTTTGCTACAGTCCTGATTCCTTAAGGTCATTAGTTGACTGCCAAGTTGATACTGGGTTGTACCAACTGACAGGTTTGCGACTGCACCCTTTTCAGGATTCTGCTCTTGTGGAAACAGGAGTGTGATGTGACTTAACAAATAGTTATTTGCACCAAGAAGTTAGGAATCAGATAATGTTAAACAGAGCTGCAGCCGTCGCTTTTATCTGCGCTTTTTCACTGAACCAGGAGAAGGAGTAAAATTCCAGTGTGCGAGAGTAAAAGTGCCCAGATCTCCCACCCTTTGGGTGACACACCTGTCCTCACCTGTGCATCCTGACCTATATCACCCGCTGAGTGGAAGATGCCTTTGACAACCGCTGACACTAAAGTCCCCAAAACCCCCCCACCGCTGCTAAAAGGTGCTGTCCAGCTTCACGTCCTTCTTCTCTCTGTCCACCAGGCCGTACGTCCGCAGGAGGTCGTTCTCTGGCCACTGAGGATGTAGGGTCCACGAGGGTCCTGGTCCCATGAGGCCAGGTGGGATATAAAAGGACTGCAGAGGCTCTTTGATGGCGTCATGTCCCGAGCTGCTGGCATCTGTGGTGGGGCCACACATCAGAGCCTGTGGGGCGAGAGGGGCGCTGGCGCCTCTATGGGGTACTTGAGGTCGCCGTCCCCGCAGCGCTCCTTAATGCGCAGCATGTCCAGCTGTGTGCTCAGCTGTGCCACACTCAGGTCGTCTCCCATGCTCCCTCGCTGCATGCCCATTCCCCCAGCTTCCCTGGGAGCTTCTACGTCGTAGAGGACAGTGGACTGGGGGCCACTCGTGTCATTGGCCAGGACCTCCAGGTGCCCCCTGTGGGTGGCGAACACAAGTTTCTGCCGGATGGCAAGGTCGGGGTAGTTCTTCTGCATCTCCAGGATGGACCGGTCGTCTCGCAGGAAGGTGTAAGGTTGGCTGGCAGCTTGCGGTGGCAGAGTTTCTGGGCTCCGGCGCCTCTGTTCCGAGACGTCGGGCGAGTCTGCCACCAACTCGCAGTCGTCCTTCAGCGATGACCCTGGGTCCACCAGGGGCTGGTGCTCCTCCAGAGCAGATGGCCTACCCTCCGAAACGTCCGGGCCTTCCGCTGGGGACACCCTCCTGAACCCTGGAACGTCTGGATCGGAAGACCTCATCTGGAGGAAGTTGATACATTCGGAGCACGTGCGCTCAGCCAGGACCTCCAGCAGATGCTCACACTCCAGCCTGGCGAGGAAGAGCTGGAAGGCGGCCTGCATAGCCCTCTGGAATCCCACACCCTCACTCAGCCTGTATTCTGTGTCTGACTCCCTGTGGTAACCAATACTCTCTAGAACCTTCCTGGCCACATGGTCTGGGACAGCTGACTGGATGTAGTATACAAAGGGCCCTGTGAATGTCTGTGGGGGGAGGAGAGACAGAAAGTTACTCAGATTCTGCACTCGGAACCGGTTATTTGTATGTTCTTCTGATGCCTTTACTAAGAAACACCTCGTCCTCACGTGACCTCACCTGGAGGGTTACATGATCGAAGGCTTATTTCACTGATTCATTTATGTAATTTAAATCTGACACGATGCTAATGTTGTTGGATGCAAATAAGATGTTTTAACAAAGCACAGCATAATATGACGAAATAAGACAAGGAAATAGACACTTGCTAGTAAGTGAATGACAAAATTAATAAATACCGTACTGTGGTGGTACAAAGGGTGTAAATCAATTCAAATAATGGGATTTTTAAAGCAGTTTATGTTCCATTTTGCCCTTTTTCTGGCATTAAAAAAGGAATATATTACAAAAATAATACTGTGATGGACTGGCCAGTCCAAAAAACAGACATCTAGTCACACAGTAGAGTCATTTCTACTGTACTGTAGTTAAATATAAATATCAGTAAAATGTTAATATCTAGTTCATACGTACTACAGCAACATGTGGGATTCAAACCCAGGTTGCAAGGCCAAGGCTCTGACCTCCCGCTGGGCACATTAGGACCAAACATGGCTGGTTATGATGTTTAGTGACTATCAACAGGTTTCTACTTGGATTTCACTGCATCTCTGGACCACAAAGCCCCCCTGCGGACCAATTCACCACTCGAGCTGCATCTCAACCTTCATCCTGCTTTCACTCTCTGCTCCTCCCGGTACAAAAGAGCACAACCGAATCTCTCAAAGGCCTTAAACAGCGGCACCAAGTCCTGCTGCAGTTTAAAGTGCTGTATTAATAACTTCCGTGTTAGAGAATATAAAACACAATGTGTCCAGCCTCGAGACTGCTGACTTACAACACGTCCACCAGAACTACGGACCGAAGCGCGGTGTGCACAGTTCGTCGTGACCAATACAGCTGTAACACGTACGTTTGGACTATGCGAGGACACCCAGGCAAACAAGGGGGGTGGGGGGAGGGGGGGGCACGTACACACACCGAGCCACTTTGGTACCTTGAGGCTCCTCATCTCCTTTCTCCAAGGGAAGAACGCCGCGTTCAGGCTGTACGTCTCCAGCAGCTCGGCGGCGCGGCCCAGGGCGCGCAGCACCGCCCGCCAGTTGCTCTCGCCCCGGCTCACGACCTCGGCCGCGATGCCGCACACGTCAAAGGCGGCGGAGCGCGACGCGTCGCGAAAGCCCGAGAGCACGAGGCGCCGCGCGCCCTCCGCCAGCTGGCTCGTGTCGCCGCCGCACGGCGTCGCCGCACTGCGGGGCCACAGCTGCTCGTGGTGGGTCACGTAGTCCCGGTACAGGGACAGGTGGAGGTCCCGCAGCGGCGCGCAACCCGGGAAGCCGCGCGAGACGCCCTGCTCACCCGCCGCGTCGCTCATGGTGGCCGCTGCAGAGCGCCGGGGCTCCGCGGCGATGAGGAACGAGGAAGCGGCCGGCTGGGTGGGGGAACCGGGGCTCCGGGGGGCGCTGCTCTAACGCCGCGCCATGTTTCTCGCTGTTTAAAAAGAGCGGCTCGGTCGCGAGTTGCGGCGCGCGCGAGGACACAGGTGCCAGTGGGATGGGGTGGAGCGGACTTGGGGGGGAAGTGAAAGGAGCCTCGTGCCGAGCAGGAAGTCGCGCCGGGTGAGCTGTTACCGTACAGCGTGCTGTAACCCCCCACCCCCCGCGGCGTCCGGCCCGCCTCGCCCTCCGTGTCTTTAGATCCCCGACTAAACCGCTGCAAAACACCGGCTGCATTGGGAAACTGCCGGCCGCCACCTTGGAGAACTTACGGGGAACGAGAGCACCGCCATCTAGCGACCGCCCCGCGGTATTACAGTCCCCCCTACTCTTGTCGCCGATAGGTGGCGCCACAGTGAAGACAGCGCTTCCGCACCGAAAGGCGACAGTGTTACGTCCTTCAGCCCCCCTGGGAGTTTTCATAGTCACCCCCCCCAGATGTGTAACAATATTTATGCACATCTCCTTTAAGCAGTAATGTTATTTTTCACTAAGCCACAAAATGACAAGTAATTTTGATCCGGAATAACGTTTATAATTTGTGAACAAAACGTTTTTCCAGCACTTGATAAATGATCAGTTATCGATGACCAGCCTACACCGGCCCCCAAGTCAGGGTTATCAGTCACTTGTCATTTCATCGACAGCTGATGCAGGATTATCAATCGCTTCTGTACGCTGACACCTGATTCACTCTGGGTCGGTGGGTACGAATGTGTGAGAGCAGCAGGAAACAAACTGGCGTCCTTCTCCAAGTGGCCCTGGAGGACGTGCTGGATCTGCACACCCAGGGACACACAGCTTTAGGAAATAAACCCAATTTACATCCCACATCCTGACCATCATTACAGAGCTTGTTTCCTGGAAGCCGTGGCACTCGATGCAATTATGTCCACTAATGGAAGTCAGGCGCTGGGTGGAGGAGGTCACTTGGAGAAGCTCCTCGGCACAGACCATCTGTTCTGTCCATTTACGTTATTCCATGGCAGCGGCACCGTGGCAACGGGCTTTGAACCCGAGCGTGGGTGCCGTGCCCTGATACACTACAGCAGCAGCCAGACAGACACACCCCTCTGAACCCTAGGGAGAGAAGTTTCTGGAGAAACGGCATATGGGCTGGATGCCTTTTTGTACTTGAAAATTTCAATGTAAAGCAAATGTGTTCCGTGGAGGAGCTTCAAGATACTCAATCAATCAGACGTGCTGGAGAAACATCAGACCTAAGAGTATATGTACCTCAGAATAATGTGGTTTAGAATCCCAGCTTCTGCCGCAGCATCCTTGATCAGGGCTTTAATCCTGAACTGAGACAGTAAAAAAACGTTGTGTTTAAATGGGTAAATCGCTGTCAGTAGCTTAGTGTACGGCCCTCACATTGTAAGCTGCTTTGGAGAAATGTGCCAGATATTTGAATAAATAACAAATTGCTGAAGATCTCCATCAGCTGAACGAGATGCTGAAGTGGATTTAAAGAAATGCGGCTTACTTCAAAGGGGAGACGAAACAGGTCTTCATCGTTTATTTGTCAGAGTATAAGAAAAGGAAGGAGAGCTCTAATACAAAACATGACCAAACGTACCATGGTGATAGCAGTTATAGTCAACAGGACTTTTTTATTACAGTTGATGATTGTTGTAGGGTTTGGGATGTATGGATCCCCTAACCTTTGGCTAGAAATCGTAATGTGTGCAGATCCAGTGTGGTAGACATCTAAAGTGCAGGGTTGAATTTAATTTCTTTAAATCTATTTTCACAGCGGCGTTGCATCAGACTCGTCCATCTGGGATTCCTCTCGCACCCAGGAAGCGTGAGAGTGTGTTCCTCCAGCAAACACCCCCGCCAAACTGACTGCTGACTTTACAAACTGCAGCGTCGACAAGCGTCGGCTGGAAGATCTGCTCATCTCTCGCTGCTGACCGGCGCCTCCGGTCAACACCCCTGGGGCCGGCCGAGGGTCCCGGTTGTGGCCCAACCGCAATGCAAACTGAGCTCACCGCATTTTACACCCAAGACTCCAACTTTGCCTTTTTATGCAGGTGTCTTGGTGCTGACACACCAACTGTGTGGATTTTTTTCCCCTGAAATCCTACTTACAACTCAACAACACATTGATGTTCCTTTTTCCTTCGTGGCCTTTACATTAAATCTACGCACTAAAATAAAGCCACGCTAATCTGAAATAGTTCCAAAAACATCCACTTCTGAGTTGAACGCGAGACCTAATTCATGAGCACGAGAGACAAAATGTAACAAATAACGGTGAAGTACCATTAACTCTGCTTTGCATATCTAAATAACAACGTACGGTATTAACGCTGCTTTGCATATCTACTTAATTCATCTAAATCGCTAAATCGTTTGTCCAGTGCGCATTTCCATAAACACTGCGCAAACATCGCTATTTACATATTTCTAACGGTTCAGTGTAAACTTCTTCCTACAGCGGCAGCCCCTCGTCCGCGGCCCTCGGCGCCTTTTTAAAGACATTAACGGAATGTTTTCACTGATTTATGTTTTTTTTTTCTGTCCAGTGAGACGGCGTCCGATGGGCGGTACCGAGAAGGGCCGCGTTGCGGAGGATACATCTCCGTGCTCGCAGTTCGCCTGCGGACCTTCTGGAGAACAAGCTGCCAGCGACCGCAGGAGAGGGAGGCCTCTTCGGTGCTTCAGTGTCATTGTGCAAAGTAATCCTGGTTCAGCGGTTTAACAGTCTGTGTCTTAAAGACATTTTTAGTGAATTAAAAGTTGCGAACAGAAGATACGGTTAATGTAGCAACTGCAGCGCCAATGAACTTCGAAACGACGGGCCTGGGAGCAGGTGATACGATAAAGGGCAGGATTTTTGGTGTTTTTGTAGGAATAGCGATAACACAAACGCGAGGGGATTTCAGGAGGTGGCGGCTGTTGAGTTTGTGCTTGAGGAAGCTGAGTAGAAAGTGGATTCTGGGAGGCGTGAACCTGCACGGCCCGGCGCTCTGCTGCCGGTCCGTGTGACGCGGTGACGGCCCGCTTCCCGACCACACCGCCGTTTAACAGCGTACGAATTTTGTGGAGAAGTTTACAACCAGAAGAAGGAGGCATTATGGCATCGTCAGTGGTGAAGAGGTGACAAAAGTGGGTCACGCGTGGGTTCGGGAACATAAAATTGGGAAAGTGTGTGGAACTCCGGAGTATATTTTGCAAAATAATGTAACTGTTTGTTAATGGTGAGCAAATTGAAATTTTTACGTTTTGGTTTCCCTTGTAATAATAATAGCTTTTTGTAGCACTGATAATATTTCTTTACTTCATTTTTGGTTTTAACTACTCCGTGGAGTGTAACATCGGACCCCTTGCGGCTATTCTGTGTTTTTTTAGCGTCTTTCACATCAAGAAACCGACCAGGAGGAAAGACCATTAAAGAGACAAGAGCTGGTAAAATAATGTAGCTCTAAACTAGTTATTCCCGTGATGTACCGCATTGCCTCTTCACATATATCATATTAACTTAAAATGGTCAATAATTTAATGTAAACCGGTGAGATGAACAACATACGGAGAAGAATTACTGTGGGATATGGGCACACGTGGCTGTTTGGCTGCGTCTGCGCCGGGCGAGTTACAGAGACTGTCGCAGAAAGAGAATTTATGAACCACTTTAAGGGATGTGCTTTTTTCAGCTGTGATTTCTCAGTTCCTATGTGTTACGGTGTGTTTTTTTTTTTTTTAGCTACTGTTTTTCTAAAGTCTGCAGAGAAACTTGGACGATCATCTGCTCATACTTGACGTTGAGCGACGTGATCTGAAGACAAAGACGGGAGGAAGAGCGGAGTGTCAGATGAGACCAAGGTCACATCTCAAGGCTTCAGTTCCTCAGCAGTCCTGTGTTAGTTACCATGGCAGTGATCCTACTGGGAATGTCGGGGCGAGGTTTGGGAGGACGGTGGAAGCAGCTTCAGGAGTGGGTGTGGGGTCGAGGCCCGCTCCTGTGAGGCCTTTGTAGACGGCTGGGATCAGTAAAGTGGATTAGTCATATTAAAAACAAACAAACCCACTTAGAAAAGTCTGAGTCAGGAGATGCTGTGCTTTGATGTTCCTCCTTCTTCTTAGAGGACTCCGTGGGGGAGCGGTTGCCGGGGGGCGCTGTCCGTCGTAGTGTGTTTCAGCAGGTCCAGGGGGATGAGCGCGATCGGTTGGTTCGCTCCTTCCCCCATGACATCCTCGTAAGGGGGTGCCGCCTCTGGTACCACGGAGGACACCGGCTGCTGCCTGACCCCCTGCGGTCCAAGGGGGCCTGTCATCCAGGAGGCACCACCAGGGAGCTCCTCTGCCTCTGGTTCGACGTGTGTCTCCTGCAGCTCCCTCCCTTGACACGGGTCCGTGAGCGAATACGGCGGCGGGTCGTCTGTGGGGATGTATATCTGCGTTGCACCGGGTCCCACGCAGTCCTCATAGCTGAAAGAAGTGGAACAGCCAAAACCAGGGTTATATCCCTCGAATGTACAAAGAACACTTTAAATCCACAGGTCGCACCCTGGGGATGTGTGCAGCTCCTATACGCCCTCCCTGGTTTGGACATCAATGTGTCCAACCATCCGGTGGTGGGGCCGCAGGAGGTGGACGGTTGTGCTACAGCCGTGGCGTCAGAACCACCCATACTGTCGCCTACATTCTTTATGTCTGTTGCGACACAAGGCGAGCTGTCAGGCGAACAAAGCCCGTCTGAATTTGATTTTGAGTTTGAGCGATGGAGCCGGAGATGGACAGAGAGACGTGTTGTGTGGAGGCGGCGGACGAGACGGTACCGGCGGGCACACGAAATGCGGCTAGATAATTAAATCTACGTCGCCGACCCCGTCGGAAACGGCGAGGTACACCGGGCCGAGTCGGCACGGCTTCCGTCACCCCGGGACACGGCGGTGAGACAGATAATGACTGGAAAGGTCTCTAATTAGATTTCCATTAGCGGCGTGTTTCACGTGTGTTTTTAACCTTCACGCCCAAGAGCTACGGACGGCTGCGTGCGCTTCACAACGATCCCAGTGATCAGCGCGGTCCGAGCAGCCCGTCCCGCTCGCCTTAAAGTAATTCTCTCCTCAAAGCCAGAAGCGCGTCCATTACTGCACCCTCCCATGCTGTAACGCGCAGCGATATCGCTGGGTGCAGGGAGACGCCCCCGCAGAGCTTTGGGATGGGCTTTGGATGGCATTTCAAGGTAAATGAGGTAAAGGCCCACTCTGGCTGGCATCAGGTTCGCTGTCAGTTTTAACCAAAGTCACTTATCGGACACTCCTACCTGTCCAAGATTAAACTTCACCCCCTGTTGCAGTCTCAGAAAAACTAGGAAGTCATTTTGCCCTTTAGTTATTTAGAGAGTGATATAACAGTAAGGAGAAGCTCTAGACTGCTCAGGTGGGGGTGGGGGTGGGGGGGGCAAGGATGATCATGTGGGACCAAAACACTTATTGATGTCCACCGTGGAGGACAAATATTTTTAACTGCATCTCCCAAACTGTACATGTTATAGAATAGCAGCTTCATGCACCTTACAGAGGAGATTCTATGCTTTTAAATGCTATCGCGGCTGGGGGTGGGGCTCGGAAAACTTCTTAGAATTCCTAGAAATATTTCAAAAGATCTTTTTTTTTGCTGGGTCTCAGGAGAGGAGAGGAGAGCTGCACACAAACTCTGAACTTGCACTTGTGACCGAGAATAACAACTATGAACTAATAGAATGTGGCATCTTTTATATTAACCTGCATTTTGACAATATTAGTTCACAGTTTACTTATTTCCCTTTTCCTTATGTGGAGACTCTTCGAAATTCTCAGACTGAAAAGCGGTGGGTGTTTAGAACCCATAACCATCAGGAAGTAAAAAATTCCATAATGACGACGGCACCCCGTGAGTCCCTTTCCCGACATTTCCAAGGTGTTTGTCGCCTTTACGTGGATTCTTAAATCTACGCTCTTGTAAACGTAAGAATCTGCTGGCGCAGCGTGGACTTGCTCTCCGTCGACCCTGAGTGCCGAAGCCTGTATGATGTCCGCCTTCCGTCTATTAAATAATGCAGCTATGCCGTTGCCATGGTTACCGTAGGAAGCTTGCGGATTTGATGGCCACGCATGAATTAATAAAGAAGGAAGGCAAGAGGTGAGCGGGGTGGGTGGAGGGTCTGTGGGAGCGGATCTCATTTCGTACCGGCCCACGGTGCACCCTTAATTGAACAAAACCACATTTATTTATCAGCTCTTCCAACTGCCAGATATAGTAGAAAACCCTTTTCTTACAAAGGTCTTGGTTTTCACAAATGTTTTTGCAGACACAAACTTGGCTGGACACACCGCAGTTAATAAACCTGCCAGTGTGCAAACAAAAGACACATTAAAGCAGGAACCCCTGCCCACCGACTGCACTGGCATCAGGAAATAATGATTTTTTTAAAATAGTTACCATCTTCAGCATCTCCCCCGGGGGGCCGTATCCCACAAGGGCCTGTCTGAGCTCAAAGCAATTCATTAACGTCCAGTGCAAATTTAGCAACACAGCCAAGCGGGTGTTTTCCTTTCTTATTGCATGTGGACATGAAGTTGAATTTTAAAGTTTCATGATTCGTCTGCTGTGGACGGCATTAAAACGACCCAAGAAAACGCAGCTTGTCTTGTGGAAATCACTGTTTTCCTCTCCAATTTCGAATACGCGGCCATGATATTCATCGTTTCAGATGACTCGGAGGCATTATAATGCCGTCGACAGAAATCGCGTGCAGACTGGCTGCGAACGGACGCAACGCATCGGAATAAATCAAGTAGTTACCAGCTGTGAAAAAACTGTGCTATTTTTAGGTGTTAGCATTTTAAATGCCCGTTGCAACGCCAGGAGACAGTTAAATAATAAAAAAAGACAAATGTTTGTGACATAAAGTGCGCATGAGATGACAGTGTCGAAAGGAGAAATGCACATGCAACATTAAAATTAAAAAATTTTAAGAATTTCTCAGGCTCCACCTACTTTGATCCCCCCTCTTTTGGCCACACTTCTGCATATGCAACAAAAGAATGACCATAATATCTATGTGGCAGAAATGTAAAGGGCCAAACAGAACCCTGGGCTGTAAGGCATGCAGAATCACGATGATGTGTCAAGCGCTGTGCTCATGTGAACCTGATGTCAGCCTCTGTCTGGAGTCCGGCAGAAATCGACGGGGGTCCGTAGTGGGAGCGGCAGTGATGAAGTCCCCTCTTTGCCTCTCTGCTCCACCTCCTCTCCCCTACCTAACATCTCAGCGCTCTATTTCGGTGAGAGCCCCACGCCAACTGCAGAATTTCGGCAAGGTCCAAAACAAGATTGATTTGTTCTCCAGGAGCCAGGGCTCACAACACGGGCTTATTTCTCCCCATCCAGGCGCTATCTTTGCAAAATCGATATGGCAGCCTAGTACCCATTACGTCGATATGTGTAGCTGGGTTAGGACGAGCGTGGGAGATTAAATTGCTTGCAAGCTCATAATACGGAGCGTGGAAGTCGAGGCCTTGTTTCCCGAAAGCCACTGGTTCAAGGGCAGATCCGCAGTTGCGCCCTTGAGTGAGGTCAGGCTCTCAACCGTAACGTCCGCCTAAAAAGTGCCGTTAAGAGTTAAAATTATAAGTCTCCCTGGATAAGCGAAGCATCACGACAACAGCGAGTCTTTACCTGCAAAATGGCAGATCGATCGCGGCGGAGGAACAGAGCAAGCTCGCCATCACCACGCAAAAATGGCAGATGGATCCGTCCCCAAACCTAATTACATGCTATTCAGTGACACTTAATAGCCTGTGATGTTGCAGAAATATTCCATATATTTCATAATTTGCTGCTTAACGGGACAAGGCTCACTCTTTCATACGTTTCTTGCTTGCTGGGAGAGGTAATTTCACCCCCTTCAAAAGCTGTTTTGCCGGCCCATGGCGGATGGGTCTGCCACCCTAATGGAACTGTCATATAAATGTAAATGATACTGTGAGGGAGGGAAACAAGGCGGAAGGTGCAGGAAGCCAATACTGGGCTTTATTTTTGCTCCAGCATATCTTTAACCCAGCTCTGCTGCCATGTAACTCATCTGCGTCTATTTCTATTTATATTCAAAACAGAGGGTGGATTTCTCTTTACGGAACTTAAGGCCTGGCTAATTGTTCGCTTTGCAGGGCATCTCGATCGGTATCCGCAATCAATTCGTGTTATAAAAAGCGCCCGGTGGGGCGAGTGAGACACGGCCCGCTGGAGTGGTTTGAGATCGAGGAGCAATGAACTACATATTTGGTGGAGTTTATGCTCCTCTCCCTGAAGTGTCCCTGATACAAACTGAGAATGCGGGGCTGGGATTATCCCAGATCACTGCTTCTCTGCTGGCCTCGGGAAATGACTTGTGACTCTAATCCTACATGGTGAATTAGTGTTGTTCCCAGGTGACAGGTGCTCCACCTCAGCAGGTGTAGGTGACTGCACATCGATTCAGAGGAAGGTCCCCCGCTGGACAAGGCGTACGGGATTATAAATAGTAAAATGTCTCAGAAGTGTGGCAAACAAGGTACCGGTAAGATTTGTGCTTACGGTGCTTTTGCTGTAATAGTTCTATGCTCCTGTCATCTGAGGACCTGGTGAGGTTCTTTAAAGATATTTTAGCTAGACCTTAAAATAGGCCAGTGAAACAGCAGGTCTTTGTCTAGTGGTTGTTTAGAAAATGAACATGAAGCGGTGTGGCTGAGTTATTGACCAATATGAATTAGAAAGGCTGTCATTTGGATCAAAGAGAGTTCCAGACCTTTCCTAATACGGCAGTGGCATTTGCCGGCACATGGAGGTTTTTTGGTGCTGCTTTGTACCCTGAGGTGAACTCGCCAAGACCTGGAGCAGTTGAGAAAGGAATCCTCAAGCCTCACTGGATGGGACTAAACCATGAAAAACCTGAACTCCTGGCCCCTTCGTCTGGAAAAGCCGCCCCGCCATGTTCACGTGACCTGTGCAGGACAACTGGAAACTGTCCAGTTTTCCCGAAATGGATTTTCTGTTGTCTGGCCTTTACATCCAACCCCCGTTTCCATTTTCTGACACTGAAGACAAGGCTCATGTATTTTTTGCAGAACATGTTTCACTGGTGCCACGCAGATCAAGAGTCTTTCTCAGTGGTACAACAGCGAAGGTCCTACAGGGCCTTTCTGTGGGAACTGAGCTCGCAATCTTCATTCCATTTCGATGCGTAAAAAATTCTACATCTTGGGCATAATACGTGGCGTGTAAAATTTACTCGAGGCCTGTGATGATCTGGAGATTGTCACCAGAACCAAAACGGGGTAAGGCTGGGTTCTCCCTGGATGGGATGCTGTCCATTGTGACATACGTACATACCGAATACCCCGTACGACACACCTGATGCCACGCAATAAACACACAGACACAAGAGTGAAATACGTTGTCTTACTTGGGCGGTGCGTCCAGGTACAAGGTGTTGACTTGTGAAAGGGACTCCACGTAGGAGTCAAAGTCGAACACTGGGGGGAAATCCTCGAAGCAAGTGGACCTCAGCTCCCCGATAGAGCCGCCGTAGGAGTAGCTGTCTGGAGCTGTGTGAACAAGAACAGGGTTATGACCCCAGTGTTGCCCAGGTCCACCCTGCCAGTCACGGTGGGGTCTGAGGTGAAGTATGACGACTGAAGATTTATCACACTGTCAATCCGTGTGCGGTTGTCCTTCATAGATCACCGTGGAGCAGAGCATGTTGACGCTTCCGTGCAAAACAAATACAGCAGGTGCTGATTAACAATTTCACAGCGGTATCATTGAGCGGCGTTGGAGAGCACAGTCAAGGGCACCGTTCCACTCCTTATTACCTTGTGAGGAGGCCTGGGGTTCAGTTGCACCTTCATCACTTAAGATCATGAGGGAAATATGACATGCCACAGTGGACAGTATTCTGAAATGCTGTGGGATGGAATCACAGTTGAGCCCCTCACCTGTAAAGGGCTTGGGTCACCTTTCCTTGCCCTCTCTGCCACTCCCTCACCCCTGGAGCATGAAACTCCTGGCTGCTTCCACAACATCTGATCATGTATTGGTTATAGCAAATGCCCTTGAGGGATCCAGGTTTGAATCTCACTTCCTGCTGTAGGGGCCTTGATCTCTGTACTTTGATTTGCTCTCGTGTCACGGTTGGTTAAATGGGTGAAAAATTTTAAGCGGCCTGTAGGTCGCATTTGGAGAAAAGTGTCGACAGAGTAAATAAGTGCACGGTTTATGCAAAGTGCTTTAACCTCCCTGCCCTGACTTCTTTTACAAAGGCTGGGTACCTGAATCTTCTGAACATGAAATTCATCTGGTGCTGTGTGGTTCACTTGGAGGGGGGAAGAAAAAAATATCCAGAATACTTTACACACCACTCAATTTTCTGAAGCCCAGCAAGTAGGTTAGTCTACTTCTACAAGAGAACTTCATAATTCTTGAGCACACATAAGCTAGGGCACTTTAACTGATGAGTGGCACTGCCTGTGATCATCGGCGGTTTCCTTCATAACCATGTGTCGTGTGTAAGGTTGCTGCCCCGGTGGGAGACGCCGGAATCATTATAAGAGATTTATGTGTCTAAGATGCAGTGCAGGTGCAGGAAAGGTGACGTTACAATGCAATTGATGTATAAGACCAACGACAAATAAAATTAGCGGAGCAGGTGTTGCTGGGTAAAAGGTGGAGCTTCTCAGATTTTCGGGTAGAGACACCGCGCGGCTGGGTGAAAAAAAGGGACAAAAAACACCAGCTGGACTCATGGGTTCTGCTCTAATTACACTTAGTAAGCAGCATAAAACAAGGAATGAAATGAGATGTTTGCCAATTTTACAATCGCGCTGATAAGGTGCGGACGCTGCAGCGGTTGGAGGTTTCACCGATGATCAGCGGGCGTTTCGGAACGTGGGGGGTAAAAGGGGGAATATGCGGCAGTTAACGTGTGGCGGCCCCTCTCACCGTAGCTGGAGCGCAGCTGGGAGTTGTGCAGCCGGCCGTCCTTGCGCAGGCTGCCCACGATGATGGTGACGCAGGACAGGAGGAGCACGAGGCCGATGACGATGCCTGCCACCACCAGGGGAGACACCAGCAGGCTGGCCTCGCTGCTCCCCTCGCGACACTCGGGGTAGTCATGGGCCTGGCTGCTCTGGTTTGAGCTCACTTCTTACCCCCACGTCCCGCCAGCCGCAGGGCAGCAGGAGTAACAACATGTTAGGGTTGGTGTGACAGATAGAGAGGGAAAAAGTGGAAACAGAGGCAGAGTGTTAAAAACACATAAATGCGTTTTTCAAGCAGTTGTTAAATACAAATTATTAAAAGAAAAATGGGCAATTTTGTGTCTTGTTCACGTACAAAATTTCCCTAATACCAGGTGATGTTACTGATATTATTATATACATTATCATTATTACCAGCTAAGGCCTTTGTCTAAGGCAACATAGAGGGTTTAAGCCAATACAGTGTAAAAAGTAGTAATAATAATAATATTAATAATAATGATAGCAATAATAACAATTCTGTTGTCTGCTGATACCTTAAGATTAGCAAAAAGTGGTTTAAGAATTTTACCATATCATATGAACCATCAAAAACGGTCTGCTCAGTCACAGCACTGTGTAACACTCTGTTTGGAAATTATTTTTTGGAAACACAACGGTCTAGGATTCATTTGTGAGACAGTGAAATGTTGCCTTGAGGGAGGGGATGCACGGACCCCTAGCCATCACATACCTGTCGCTCTACCTGCTCAAGTATGGGACTGGAATGGCCCGGACCGGACCGCCTGTGTGAGGCTCTCTGGGGACGTCTCTCACCCCCCTGGACTGCGTTCTCATCACAGTGCCGTGTTTGAACGTCTGCGCGATTAATATTTCACTGAGCACAATTTCAATTTTTAATGCTCCACCAGGAACATTTTCATAATGTTAGTGTTGAAAGCCAAAGTGGAACTTGGGTCATTAACTCTTCCATGTGCCACTTTGCCCTCAGACATAAGCGAGGGAGATTCTATAAGCGAGGGAGATTCTATAAGCGAGGCTCTCGGTCTCAGACAGATGGAGGGCAGAAATCTTAACAAAACTGATCAGAGAACACAGCTCAACCCCCTTCGCATCCACTCTTTTCCCTGTGGAGAACCTGGAACATGTGCTCATCCCCTGTGGGTTCTGGTCTGCTGGACTCTGAGCAGAATCCCCCCGTGGGGGACATCCTGAGTCCTGACTCTGCTCAGCACTGCCAGAGCTGAGCGAGGGTCCAACAGCAGGGCCCTGGGCAGTACTGTGAAACACGGGAAGGGACTGCTGTGAGTGGTGCCCTGTCTAGTGTGACTCGAGCCAAGAGACAGAGCTCTGTGACTATGATGAGTCACGTCATTCTGCCTGCTACTCAGGGTGACCCTGAGAAACACCCCCCAGCTATGTGGTCACAAAGCACAAATAACTGAAACATCAATTGATAAAAATATTACACAACACACAGGAAAATAAGAATAAATGACATTTCTAGTTAGATTGGAATATACAGCTAAATATTTGCCTTTAAAATGGCAAGAAAATACTACTGCATAATATCGCTCAAGAGAAATGACAGTTTATTATATATTATAGTATATATAAAATAATACACATATACTATAAAATGTATTATATAATACTATATAGCATATTTTGTATTGTATAGTTTATCTTGTCAATAGAAATGCCTTTTATAGTCCCTGGCACTGCTGAGTCAACAATACTGGAACACTGTTAACCCAATCTGTAAGTCCATCACTAAATATAATCAGTAATTATAAATAATTTTGGGATAATGGGTAAACCAAAAAAAGATAATTCCAGAAAAAAAATTGAAACTATATTCTAAACCCATACCTAATTCATACTGTTTAATTGTTGCCGAGCAAAACATACAGGAAACAGGTAGAAGAGAATTTGAAAGGAGGCCTTATTGGTCTGCCGTGTGTGTGTGTGTGTGTGTGTGTGTGTGTGTGTGTGTGTGTTGACCTTGGTGACGGGGAGTCAGTATGGGCCACCCTGGAAACACCATGAGACTCAGCAGCCCTCACTGGCCCAAACTCTCTTATTTATGTAACTTATCTCACTCTTTCTGAAAGGCTACTTTTACCCCGGAGGAACCGAACGTGTGAAGATCACGGTGCAGGTAGCACAAAGGCAGTAATGACTCCCACACCTCCGAGCAGAAGGAATCAAAAACAAAGACTTGGGACCCACCCGGACCAGCCCTGCAGCCAGGCTGCGACGCGGTTCTCTGAGAAACGCTGCCGATCGACGGCGCCGCTGACGCCCGTGAGAAGAACACACCGGTAGGTTGCACGGTATTACCCAGGGGGATTGCGCTTGTCTCAATTATCCCGATTTCAGGCCTTTCTCTCTCGCCCGGCCGGGGTGACGGCGGTGCGCAACCCTTGTCAACCGCTTGTCTTGATAATTGGTCATACCGCCTGTACGGGAGGCATTAAAGGGCTACTTTCACATTTCCCAACACTCTTAAATAAGGGTCCGTCCAACACTTCTGACATTAGGCATCATTTTATTTAGAACTGACCAAAAACTTGCCAAAATCTGTATGTATATAAGAATTTTTGGCTTCCTGTTTGCCAGGGCAAGAAAAGGAGACACTTGGTCAACATGCAACACCTTCCAAAGTTGTGAACTCCTGAGGTGTGAGCCTCTGGGGTCCCCTGCGGCCTTTCACACCCTTTCCAATAGAAGCTGCGGTTTATCTTCTGCCCTCGACTCCAGTGTGACTTCAGGTGCGGAACACCTGCCCTTTCACCCGCTCCAGTGAGTGACAGAAACTAACAACCCTCCGCGTACCTCTTTTTACCCCTCTCCCACTGGATACATTCCAGTTCTGTGCCACAGATTTCATAATTATAACCCATATTTAGAATTCCCACTATACGACACTTTCTCGCGCACTTTTTCCTCTGGCACATCTCCGCCACTCGCCAGAGCGGATTATCCCTCTGACGGCGTATGTGTGGACTGTGGTGTTTCTCCACATGCGTGTAATTAACCAGTTAATCTGAGAAGAACGTAACAGATTAGATGGCACAGGGACGATATTGTCACGTTCTGCCCCTGTCCCCCAGGGTGTGTAATTTCAGCTCCGGCTCCAACCATTTTCCAAGCATTAAGTGGATGCTGCAATTTAATTCCTTTCAGTTCTGAGATGCTCTGCTCTTCTGAGAGCACTTTGTTAGATGATGATATAGGAAACACTGCCAAAACAGCTGATTCATGACTACATCCTGCGTTAACGGAGGAAACTCTATTAGTTTGTGATAATGGGCTCCATTGACACAAAACACCTGGTGTGGGATGACGAGTGGAAAACCACAACGGCTGGTCTTGTGATTACAGAAGTGCCTCTGAAAGAGATGGATTTTAGACCCTTCTTGAATACTGGGAGGGATTCAGTGGCTCTGAGGGACAGAGGGAGCTCATTCCACCACACTGGGGTGAAACGCGAAAATCTCTGGAGTTGGAGGAGGTGGAGGATGACCGTAGCGTGGTGGCTGGGGTTTAGTGAGCAGACAGGTCCTGTAGTGGTCCAGATACAGATCCCCTGACCTGATCAACCCAATTGCTGTAGTTTGAAAGCATATAGTTCTACTTGGCAGAGACTACAAACAGACCTCAAGTGTAACTATTATAATCTTCAGAACGAGGCTTGCCTCTGCCTTCCTTTGCTTTGATGGAGGACAGAAAGTGAACCCACCCAGCAAGACCACCTGTGGTGGGAGTGAAATTCTGCGATTTAACTTCTCTCAATGGAAACCTCCATTTTATGCTAATCTTTTTTTGTAGCTCTGCTGTACGGCAGAAGCAAAGCGCTCAGTTGACTCACTTTCGGATTCGATCATAAATTTAAGGACTCTGTGGCACCGTTGGACGCTCAGTGTTCAAAGATGGACGCATAATGAGGGAAATAAATGCGACCGTAGAGGCTGTCACACACCTGCCAGAGACATAACAGCTCATTAAGCAGTGTCACCTCTCTTTCGCACCCTGTGGAGAATCATGGAATTTAATATTTCTGTTATCACCTCCGTAAAACCAAGGATCCTCGAAAACCGAGGGCTGTTCTCAGACACCTTTTTTTTTTTTTTTTTTGAGGGGATCGCTGATGTGGGACATTGCGGTGTGAAGCAGCCCACCTGTTTTACTACTTTACCGACATAGAAGGGACAACAAGAGGAGCTCCTACGGTGACCTGGTGACTCTTTAAAGAAGCTCATTGTTAGATCGCTGATAAGGACACGACTCGGCAAAGAACAAAGCAAACTGTGTTATTACCTGGGAGGAAAAGAGCCCTCGCATCACAATCCTTGACTTCCTGTTTCAAAAATGAGAAAACAGCATCTGCTGCGCCTGCCGCTTGGCCCTTGAGACAGTTGTTGTCCTGTCAGGAGCACTCAGGAAGGAAGTTAAATGAGATGTCGGAGGCGTCTGGCACAGTGCTTGTCCTCCTCGGAGGCTTTCCCACACAAAAAAGGCAGTTAGCTTACGTGACGCTGAGTTTGCACCGCTGGTCTACTGCGGGCCGATGACACAAACCGCTTTGGCAACCAATGCTGAGCGGCACGGAGAACGGAGATCGCACGTACCCACACACCTGGTCTTGTTGGACTTCCCTTCCACAGGAGTGTTTCCACCAGGGTCAGCTGGTCGACGGGGCACAACTGTCTTTCAAATGGATGAACAAAAACAGGCCGACGCGTAAAGGAAGCGGCACTGATTCAGTTTTTAGAAGCCAAAACAACGTTGACTGCAGACGTTTGTGTCTCAGCTTACAAACACAGCTGGGACTGGAAGTCTGTCTGTAACTCAAATTGTTTGTGTCCACCCACTGCATCAAGCGTTAACAACACAACTTGATCCCTCAACTGGTTCACACAGAGATTAGGAATTGTAAAGCATATCAAATAATGCTATAATTTAAAAAATGACATAATACTTTTATGCAGGCCCTGAGCGTTCACCTATCCTGCAAACACCGGGCACCAGACACGAAAAACTGTGGATGGGATGTCAGTCCTCCACAGGACTTTTACTTTATTAAAGCAATACTGACCAAGTGTGTCATTTGCAACTGTGAACAGATTAAAAACTGGCCACAAGGACATGACTGATTCATCATATAAAGAGGTTTGTCAGCATCTGGTCACTTTCAGTTAAAAAGTATAATAATAGACACGTACTTGTTCTTTGCTGGTTAGTTTTTTACGAGTCTCAGACGTAGCTTTATAAAATAAAAAAATACACTTGATGGGTGTTGCTCTGCTAAGTGGAAGTACATTCTTAAGGAGAGATAAAAACCTGAAATCTAAAGGCTCAACAATCCCCCACGGAAAGACTAATTCCGCTGTGCTTTGTCAGTTGAAAAAGGGCCGTCTCAAAGGGCTGAGCAGGTGTTTCTTTGTCCAACAGAAGGACTTCCGCACTTAGCTGTGGACCACACTCAGGAAGCATAGAGATTAAACACCTACACTAAATCAGAGGCTAAATAAATTATTTATCCAGCTCACACTTCTATTCAAAGTGACTTAGAGCATCAAGCTACAGTGATTTACTCATTTATACAGCTAAGTGATTTTTACTGAAACAATTTCAGAGCATGTACCATGATTGTACTTCAGCAGTAGATGGGATCCAAACCTGGGTCCTTCACATGGAAGATGGCAGGTCTAAGCACAATGCTAGCTTCTGACTAGATGACCTGGATTAAAAAAGAGACACTGGGACGTGATGCGAGTCTTTGCCGGCCAGTAGGAATTCCATCCAGTGTGTTTAGTGCTCTCTGACCGGCAGCGGGAGAGTGGATAGGTTCCCAAGGAAGAAGGACAGGGGGAGGGGGCTGTCTGGAAAAAAGGTCGGATGACGGACGAGACGTCAGCACAGCAGCCGGACGGAGGGGGCGGCATCTCACCGTCAGTCTCCAGAGCTGCGGGACGGTTCACTGAGCAGACACGTTACCCACGGCAGGACACCGGCGCCGCAAAACAAACCTGATGTCTCTAAATTTGGTCCAAGCTTTCACAGATGTAGAAATGATGGCTTATTCAGCACAAGTAAGCAGAGAGCATGGGTTCAAATCCCCTCTTCTGCCGTAGGTTCCTTGATAATGGTACTTAAGCCGAATAACCTGTACAAATGGGTAAATCACAGCAAGTAGCCGAGTACAAAAAACTAATTGTAAATCACACACAAACGAATCAGTGCCGACACCTGACTTCCAGACTGATGGACAAATACCTGAATCCCTCTCTCTGAAACCAGACCCTGCCGGGGAAGATCCTCACCATAAGTGGTGGATACACACTCCCACACACACAACCTGCATGCACACTCTCTGCTCAACCCGAACACCTCTGTGAAGCTCTTCCCCATCTGTTTGCTCTCTGGGGTCGTGACATTTCTCTGCGCCTGGCTTTCATTGTCCCGCAGCAGTTGGCTGCCGAAGTGGTCATTGTCCCACCTCACCGAGTCCACCGTCACGCAGAGCAGCTGGCAACGTGACTCTTCTCTCCAAAGCTACGTACAAATCATACATAATGACCGAAACACAGCCTGCGTGTCTGAAACCGTGTTGCTGGCTCACATCCCTCAAGTAGCTGCCTGTAGAGATGACTTTCAAACAGCAAATACCTAGATAATCACAGCAGATGGTGTCGGACTCATTCGTGTAGCTGTCCGGAGGTCAGGGGAGACGCGTTTGGGAGGGATTTAGCAGCTCTGAGGGTCACAGGGAGCTCATTCTGCAACATCAGACTCAAAACCAACAACCAGTGGGCTTCTGATTTAGGACCTTGTGAGTGGGGCTACCAAGCAGCCAGAGAATTTCCTTTTTCCCAACTAATGTAAATTCTTGTTAATAGGAGTATCAGAGAAATATGTAAATAAAGCCGGTGTTCTAGGCAGCTGCCTCTGTGGTATTCGCTGGAAGTGGTTAAAGGACTTGACTAAGAGGACGGTGCCCCCCTCCCCCTTCTTCATCGCTGCACTCGGCTAGGGGTCAGGACACGGTCCGAGCGAGGCAGCTGCTGACGAAGGCAGATGTCAGATGAGGTTGAGGTGATGAGTGTGGCACTCCCTATCTCTCACACACACTCTTTCCAAAATGGGTCTTTGAGGCTTTAACTAAACCAGTGGAAGGCGAACATCTCCCCAGGTTCGTCTCCGGCGCTGACTGACAACGAAGACCGGGTCTGTTGTCGGCTCTAATCCTGCTTCCCTGCAGCTAAAGTATGATCAGTTACAAGCAATTGTTTTACCTTGACTTGTCAAAGGACTGAAGCCTTTCTTTTTTGAGAAAGGGTTCATTTGTTATTTTATTTGTACAAATAAAAGTGTTGAACAGAATATTTTATTTTAACATTACATTATTTAGCTGATGCTTTTCTCCAAATTCACTTATTACGCTAAACTACTTGCAATGATTTATCTATTTGTAAAGCTGGGTATTTTTTCACGGGAGCAATTTCAGGCAAGTACCCTCCTCAGAGGTGCAAACCTGGGTCCTGCGAGAGGAAGGTCCATCTCTAACCACTACGCCACCTGCTGCCCTTCTGCTTATTTGGGGGATACAGGGACAGAGTGAAAAATCAGAGGTCTTTTTCAGCTATGAAACGAACTTGACGTTTATACACACATACAGTAAACCCCTTTCATCACTGGGAATTTGCAAGCAGCGTCTGTGTACAGAGTGTCAACGAGATGCCCTGGGGTGTGCTGGGGGCAGAGTCAGGGGCTCTGGTGGCTCTTGCTGCGCTCGACGGGGGGTGCAAGGTGTCTCATCGAGGCGGCGATGAGGATTTGCTTTGCCTGCTGGGACAATCAGACCTTGAAGAGAACAACCCCTGACCTGGGAGGGGGGCCGGGAGTGCTGAAGCTATCAGAACGAGGATATCGAAGACGTGGCCACAGCTTGTGGGCCATCAACACCACCAGGCTGAGGAACAGTTTTTCCCCACAGGCTGCCAGACTGCTGAATTCTAGACTGATCACCTCTACCCCTGCTAACCACCTCCCGCAGTATCATCACGGCCATCATTACCGATCATTTGCACTTAACTCTTTTATCCATTTATCTACCTTTTTAATCATCCTCTTCTCTTTTTGCCTATTTCTCTTTCTCTGCACTATATATTTATTTCTTTATCTACCTCAATTTGTTTATGCTCTCCTACGTTTTTTGTCCCCATATTGTCTGTCCATTTAGTCTATTGTGCATCATCGTGCAGGAGAAATTACATTTGCTCCTCTTTGGTACATCGGTATAAGGCAGAACGACAATAAGCTGAACCTTGTGTCTTGAGAACCCTGAAAGTCCCAGCAGCCCCTGCCTGACTGCTCTCCTCCCGCCACAATAACTGAACCTGGGACCAAACACTTAGTGAGGTGGCAGTCAGGGAACAGAGCAACTCTTACAGAGGGTTGAGATGTAGGGTGGAGACGTCTCACTGTCTGTGGTGCTCAACTATCTGCAAAATGCAGAATTTATTTCTTTATCTTTCTTTTTCCTACCTACTGATACTTACCTGCTTACATCTACCTGCCTATACCTATCTCTGCTTACACTTACTCACCTACCTGCCTATACCTATCTCTGCTTACACTTACTCACCTACCTAGCTGTGTATACTACCTATACCCACCACAAAAATTTGCATAATACCACTAAATACCACACACCCAAAACTAAAGTCTGGCAGTTTGCATCTCCCTAGCAGGGCACTGGTGCTATAAATTCTTCATTGCTGTGATTATTTTTAAAATTTTTTGACACTTTTCTCCAAAACTACTTACAATATTTCATTTTTACACTAGTCTGCTTACAGTGATTCACAGCAGGGTCATTTTTCACAGAAGGACTGTGATTCAAACCTGTGCCCTTGGGGATGACTTGTAGCCGCTGCGCCACCCGCTGGCCCCATTACTGGATAAATAATAAACAAATTAAGCAAATCACTTAAAATAATTCCAAAAACTCCAAATAAGACACTTTATATTCTCAAAAAATGCAGCAGAATGATTATGTGTGCCTAGTTGGCGTTTTGGGTCACTGATCCACAGATCCTGGCCTACGAAGCGTGTTTACCTGTTACCCCCTCACTCCCCATCTGCCCCCGCAAAGAGATTCGAAATGTTATGGAAAAAATAAATACACACGTGTCCAAAGTTTCACGTTCTGACCTAATTGGCGGTTATGCTGTGGAGGCTGAGAGTGTCGGCCGTGGCGTTTATCTGAGGGTCCCGCCGTGTGGGAAGCTGCTTAACAGAACTTTCTTTAAGAGGATCCACAAATCGGGCGAATTAGCGAACGGCGCCCCACACGCCGGATTCCGTCAATAATTAAGTCACTCCGACACCAGATCGAGCCAGTTAAAACCAGAAAGTGCATCCAGTGCTTTAGTTCTGACACATTCCAGCAGGTTCTGGAGTGACGCAGTTTAGGTGACAGCAGTGAGCAGCTTCTGTGATTCAGTGTCAGAGTAATTGTTATGACTGAGTGAATTTTGCTGTCGATTCACAGATATGTGGCGGTTAAAGGCCCGAGAGTCTGAGATGCTTTCAGCTTCCTGCCTGCAGCCACAGAAGGATTACATGTATTCTCACCCCAATGTGTAACATTTAAGAAGCGTTTCAAATGTTCTGTTGCTCATCATCAAGGGAAAGACTCTTGCTGACTGGTTGTTGTGTTTTCTCATACATGCTGACTGCCAAGCTAAGCTTAACTCTAAAATGTTGGATGCAAGTGTGGTCCTTCAGCGAAGTCTTAGGCATGCAACTTCAATGTGTGTTGAGAAGTACAGGTAGATTCTTATCTGAGAATGACCTCAAACACCCAATCTCAGTCATACACAACTAACTTCAGCAAAAAGAAGGAATCCTGCAACAGATGGTCTGGTCCCCACAGAGCCCTGATCTCAACATGATCGAGTCAGTCTGGGAGGACATGCAGAGACAGTCAAAGTCTGCAGAAGAACTGTGGCCAGTTCCCCAAAATGTTTGGAAGAAGAACCTACCAACCTCTACCTTAAACTGCATGCAAGTTTCATAAGAGAATTGACGCTGTTTTAAAGGCAAAGGGTGGTCCCACCAAATATAGATCCGATTGAGGTGTTTTTTTGTCTACTGCACTTTTTAGAAGGTTTATTGATTAATAAGTATTCATGGCATTATTTTTGGAACCATCCTCACTTTATAGCATTTTTCCCACAGGTGCCTAAGTCTCATACGGAAAACGGTGAAGGAAAGCCACTGCTGTTTGTGCAGTTCTTTGACACCGTAAGAATTTCACACCATGCGATGGTGTGGTGAACAGCTGTGCTCCAGTGTAGCCTGTGTTCACATGCAGTGAAAGTACCTGTGAGTGAAAGTTCATACAGCAGCTGTTTCTGAACCGAGGTGAAATAAACAGTAATTCGCGGGCCTGACATAGTTTTGCAGAAGGTTGGCCAAACCACTCCTGATTTCTCCAGTTCACTGGTGATTTTTCGAAAGGTGCCAGCTGATCGGTCAGACAGACACATCAAGTTTTCAAAGACACCAGCTGATGGGTCAGGAAAACAACTGCTGATATTTAGAAACAGTCGGACATCAGACCGCAAGACTGCTGATACTTCCTTTCTGTGCATGCAGTGACCTATCATTTTAAAACATTTTACATTTGAGCTTTCAAATTAAAACCATCAGTGAGAAGTACATGGAAACACACTTTGGGGTCAAGGATGGATTCCTGCTCACTAACGTACCTGTAACATCTTTCCTTGTATAACTATGCATTTGCTTATATCAGACAACCTGCCCAGCTGGGAAGGATCAGGCAGCGGGTATGAGAATGATGGCAGCCCTGGAGACCAGTGCAGTGGGATGCTGCTGGCGATGGAGCCTCGCGCTGGCTGAACTTTGTGTGCTGATTCAGCAACTGTGAGAAACAAACTAACTGTGCTGCTTTTATCCAAAGGGATGTTCACAGCTTCAACGTTTACTCTTTACCCAGAGCCATTTCAGCTGAAGTGCTTCTCTGTAGGGTGTAACAGCAAGGACCCACCCTGGGACTTAAACCTGCAACATTCTGATGAAAGCAGTAAACCCTTCCTGCAGTCTCAATTATTTTCTTAAGAAAGACATTGTGAACAGCCAGATGAACATCTTCCCTCAACGTATTACTGAACCTTGTTAATTTTCTGGAGCTCTTAAATTCATCCAATTTGATACGGTTTAGTAGAGCTGACCTGGTTCAGCTGAGGAGAATCAGGATTGCAGCAGAGGTTGCAGTCGATGGAGGTCTCCACGCTTGACAAGAAGCCCCGAGAATGTTCAAAATAGACGTGTTTCCCCAGCACATCCCGAGGACAGTAGGTGCTGGGGGAAAAAAACCCCGCCCCACCGAGTTTGTCTTGGCAATTAATGGATCCCATTATGGGAGTGCTGCCCCTCATTGCACAGAAACTAGCTTTCCTTCCAGAGAAGCACATAGACAATTCACGTGACAACCGCCAGAGGCATCTCATAACCCGCAAGGTCTTCAATTGTTTTTCTCTCATCGAGGAACTGCGGTTAAACCCTCGGTTACGGACCTTCTTCTATGAGCTAAATTTCTCCTGGCCTTTATCTCTCTCGACTAGAATAGAACTGTTCACTCACAGGTATCTTCAACAACATTATATGGATGTGAAATCTGGAGACTAAAGCAGGGCTGGAAAAACATGGCCTCCTGTGGACTGCTGTGTCAGAGGACAGTTTTCAGAACACCATCAAAAACTTGGAAATCAAACAGATGGACGTCGGCTCAAATAAATCCAGAAGTCTCCTGGGAAGCAAAAATGATGAGACTGAGGTCATTGTACTTTGGACATATAACCAGCAGAATGGATTCTCCCAGAAAGACAGTGATGATGGAAAAGATGGAGGAAAGAGAAGAAGAGGATGAGGAGTGACCAGACAGATAGAATCAATCACAATAAACATGCCCATTTCAACTCTAAGGATGACAGAACATTCTGGAAGCGCTCTATATATGTGGTCAATAGCAGTATACATTGGCTTGACACCATTTAACAACAACTTCTATGAGCTAAACTCCTGTCGTCATTCTCCAGCTTGGGGACTCTGGGGTTACCGAGCCCTTTGTCACATTGTACAAGCTGCCCGTTCTACTCTGCACTTACGTCGCCTTGTTTTATTTTTATCCTTCAACTGATGCATCACTGTTGAGGGTTTGTGGGCCATAAAAGAGTCTGAAACACTGCTCTAATGTAGATCACTGTACAAATAAAGAGCATCTTCTCTGGTGACCTCTAGGACTTTGTGGATCCAAATAAATCCTGTTGGACTTCTTGCAGCTACAACCGTTTGAGATGAACAAGTTCCACAAAAATGGGCCCGTTTTAGCACTTTGGTAATATGTGTCTAACCATTCTGATACATTTACTTTAATTTCCATTTTTTCTATCCTGATGAAGATAGTTTACCAAAACTGCAGATGTTTATGGGATAAATCGATCATCAATTGACAATGAATTTATACTTACACCTCTTTCCAATTTGCTGTAATGTAGCGGAGTGTCGATCTATATAGTATTTTTTATGAATGATGTCTGTACGATTTAGCTTTCATTGATTGTGGTTTAGGTATAAAAACAACTTCTAAATTAGCAACAAATCTATGAACCTCCAGTTCCAGTTGTGTTCATATGTTGAATTGGAAGTGTGTGTGTGTGTGTGTGTGTGTGTGTGTGTGTGTGTGTGTGTGTGTGTGTGTGTGTGTGTGTGTGTGATAGTGTGTGTGTGTGAGTGTGTGTGTGTGTGTGTGTGTG